>CM041550.1:5109393-5125798 GCA_023238725.1 Scortum barcoo
AAAAATACTCAATGTGTTAAAAGCACACTGGGAGGATCAAAGTACAAACAAAAGACTCTCTCTAAGAGGATAAAGCACAAACCATGGAGGAGGACAACACAGGAAGCATGAACATACAAGGTTTGACATTCAATCACAGCACCGAACAAGACGAACTGGCATAGGACCAAAGGAAACAAGACTGAAATATACATGAGGTGGGGAAACAGGCGAGACCAATCAGGCGGGTAGACAATCATTAAGGGGAAAACATTAGCAGGAGTGGGGATCTAAACAACAGGGAAAGGTGAGGCAAAATAAAACAGGGCACAGACCAGACTATTATGAGGACTTCACTTAAACATTACAGTTTCAACAATACTAAACATGAAACTAAACTAAGGCATGAAAAAACACTTGAATATAAAAGAAAAACAAAATGTTGAGACACAACAGAACTTTGTTTCAGGCATTAAAGCTACATGGAAGATGTCTGATGCTTTGTGTCCTTCATGCATTTTGCAAATAAGAATGTAAATATTGTGTTTGTTTATTGAAAATAAGAAACAACAACTTTAAGGGATCTCAGTTTCATTACATATGGTGGTCATCAGCACAGGCAGATCACCTGTACAGGTGTGCAGATACAAGCTTAAAGTCGCTGCACTTAATTCTGGATATGAACCAGTAAAACGTTTTTGATTTTGGTGAGAAAAAAAGATCTCTGTTCCCGACCTCCAACCCTTTAAATGTTGATACAGCAATATGCTCTTCATCCTACTTACAATATAAACATAAACATATTACAGAGTATTTCTAAATGCATCACTTCAAAACTCATAAAATGCTAGGCAGTTTTTCACAGATCCATTGCAGGAGTCATCACACACCGATCGTTCCAGTTTTTTTCAGTTTTCACAGCAGGTAGCATATGTACACAGTCCTCTTCACCCCAGTATGGATCTCCACCACCATTATCAGGCTGATTTATCGCCCAGTACCTAAGAGGTTCACAGAAAAGTGAGATTTCAATGGATTTTTCACTTTCCCCCTACCTGCAATAATGCAGATTTTCAAGTTTTCCAGTGAACATGTCTGACATGAATGACAGTCTTTCAAAAATAGAGCTGAAGATCCACTTCATGCCAATGAACAGCAGCTGCTGTATAAAAGGTGCCTTACACAAACAGATATATGTTCAAATAAACTGAGAGGCTAAAATAAAGTTATTGGGACAAGACAAACTGAGTGGGATATAACAGTGTCATAGAAAAAACACGATCTGATGAGGCGGCGGTGTGTGCCCTGACAGCTGTGGAGGACCCACACAGACAAACACTCACTCTGTTTGGACAAACTCTGAAGCCTCTTCAGCTCTTCAGTCATTTCAGTCAGGTTGGCCTTCAGCTGGTCTCTTTCTTCAATCGATGAAACCAGCTTTGGTGTTACTCTCCTGGAGATGCTCAGTCAGGTTGGCTTGGATGGTGGAGAGTTCTGCAGCTGAACCACAAACTGAACTGAGTAATGGTCTGAAATAGATCAAGAGACACGTTTATTTAGGAGGAAATACCTTATTCATTCTTCCTAATACTGTCTGAAGTTTCTGTACTTCAATAAAGTACTTCCTCATTTTTCAATGATAAAGTTTTAAGCTGATGCAGTTCATGAAATTTGGCGTGGTGCTTTTCAAAACTGATATATGTGTGTTTTAAGGACAACAAGTAAGGGAAGAAATTCAAGTCAAGAAAGGAGACATCACAGAAAAGATAATGGTGGCAAATAAAAAGTTAAGAGAAACACTTCAGGGCAGAATAATGCTCCTAAAAGTTCACAAATTCATTTTGAAAAGCAGACTCACAGTTGGACAGCGAGGCCGATGAGCCCAGCCAGCAGGAAAACACTCAGCAGCCCCAGAAGGAAGAATAATAACTCCGTGAAATCTCCTCTCTGAGCTCCTGTGACCTGAACACAGTCCAGTATATGATCGTAATAATCACAGATAATCAGTGATAAAGTGATAATCATATACATGTCTGACTGAACAGTCTCACCTGTCTGAGTTGTCGAAGGTCTCGGGTCGACACGTTTGCTCGTATTCAACATTGACATAGATCTCCTCCATCGCTCAGACTCTGAAGTCTTTCCTTGAAGGGCAGCGCTGCAGAAAATGAAGAACTGTTTCATGGTGACAATTTCTTCTTTTTAACTTCTGAGGAAGTTACAAGTTAAGAACCTCCTTGATTCTGATTATTTTTAGGGAGCGACTCAAAGAGACCATTTAATGTAATGATCGAAAACAGAATCAGCTTTATTGGCGAGGTGTGTGAACACATACAAGAAATGAAGGAAGGAATCTTTTTTACGAAGCTCTCTCTGTACGCACACAGAAATACAATACAATACAAATACAATGTAAATTAACATTAAGACTGAACTTTAATTTAGTTAATAATGTATTTTCAAATTATAATTACTTTTAAACCGGAGTGAACCTGAATGGGAAACTTACTGGACCCTTTAGAGAGATTGTGAAGATAATGGAAAATCTGGATTTAATGTTTTATTTTACAAAGTTAACAAAATATATCCTCAAAATATGTCCAGTCAGGATGTTAATGTTGGTGAGTTAGCAGGTATATGTCATTTCCTCAAAGATATTCATGTGTATCCTGTCGTGGACGAACGTTTAATTCTGATGATTCAGATAGTAAATATCTGTAAAATCAACAGGTTGTCTGTCTGAAACAACAAAGTTCAAACAACACGAGGTTTGAAGTTTTGGTTTAGAGCGTCTTCCTGATAACTTGTGGTGCAGACACTAACAGATGAACTGTGGTTCTGTTCAAACCTCAGAGTCTCTGGTGTGAACGCTGAGAAACTAAAGGAGTTTAATGATCCTGTAAAGTTTTCTTTTTGAGAGGTTTAATGAGAACCTGACAGTGTAGTGAAAAGGGAGATCATCTTTGAACAAGGAGACAAAGAGCGTCTTTGAACGAAACACTGAAGCTTCAACCTGCTGCAGGGCTGCTGCAAGAGAGGAAGAAAAGGACAGAAAAAGAAAGAAAATGACAACAAACACATGATGAGATATTCACGCACTCGAGGAACATTTTAGAAGATTTTAATTCTGTTCATGATTAGACACACACAACCATGAAAACAACACCAACAAAGCTGCGTAATCTCGATGCCGTAGCTCGAATTAACGAAAACGCATTTCTTGTATTCATAAGCTTAATGAAAGCAGCTTAATGTTTGTGGTTATCTGAGACACCAATCAAAGTGCTTTATATAAATAAAAAGAAAGACAAATACATAAAAATGTGTAACTAGTAAAATCAAATGTAAAAGGCGTCCAATAACGCTAGTGTGTTCCACCCGCTATCTATCTGCCATTAGCTATAGTGCAGAACTCGATGGTGTAGTCAAAGACCTGACAGTGACGCTGTTTGATCTGCATTATGAGAGTCCTGAGAAGGCTTCTCTGGCAGGCGAGGTGTGGTCAAAAATTTTGCTCAGGGTCTCCTGAAACAAAGTGAATGACTGACAGATGTTAGAGTTTAGAGACCACTCTGCAGTAGCCAGGCTGCAGCCCTGCCAGTTAAATGGGAAACCATGAATGCTACTTTCGCCTGATTTGACACAAAAGCAGCCAGGTTTTGCCTAAAATGAATCACAGTGAACTAAGAAAGTCATGACCGGAGCAGCAGCCGGATTCTCAGCAGGTGGTGTCGCTGAAGGAGCTGTTCCCAGGTGAGCGAGGACTTGGTGTAGTTGCCCTGCTACGTGGTTTACTTAAGAGGTGACTGAGGATTGAAACTCCATCTGGCGCTCTGTGACGACTTTCACTCCCCGGCTAACCGAGCTTAACTGTGCCTCGTGCTGATGGATCTTGGTGCCCTGTGTACAGAGAGGATGGTTTGGAGTTTCTTTGGGTTGGCTGAGTCCATATTTGGCCAGTTCGTTCTGTAAAAACCTTGACTCAAGATGGTGGAATCAAATGCACAACAGATCCACGATCGATGATGAACAAAAAATACTTTAAATGTGTTCAAAAAGCGCTCAATGGGAGGATCAAAGTACAAACAAAAGTCGCTCTCTAAGAGGATAAAGCACAAACCATGGAGGAGGAAACATGAGGAAGCATGAACATACAAGGTTTGACATTCAATCACAACACTGAATAAGACGAACTGGCATAGGACCAAAGGAAACAAGGACTATTTATACATGAGGTAAGGGGAAACAGGTGAGACCAATCAGGGGCGGGGTAGACAATCACACGGGGGGAAAACACAAAGGCAGGAAGTGGGGATCTGAAACAAGAGGGAAAAGGTGAGTACAAAATAAAACAGGAAGTACAAAACCAGACTAGACATAAGTGACTTCAACCTTAAACATAACATGCTCACAACAATACTAAACATGAAACTAAACTAAAGGCATGACAAAAACACTTAAATAACAGAAACTGAGTTCTGTCTGTATAAAAGAAAAAAGTAAACATCAGAAACATCTGAAAGGCACATCAGAATCAATAGAAAGGCCAGGAAGTGAAAATACTGAAAGTGCACCATTGAGACACAACAGAAATGACTTTGTTTCAGCCAATGCAGCAGCTGCTAAAGGTGCTACAAACATAGTTAAGA
The DNA here is from genome assembly GCA_023238725.1 of Scortum barcoo. NCBI lineage: Eukaryota > Metazoa > Chordata > Actinopteri > Centrarchiformes > Terapontidae > Scortum > Scortum barcoo. Next base: position 5,114,022 of record CM041550.1, read on the forward strand.
AGAAGCTATCTCTGATGCTTTGTGTCCTTCATGCTTGTCTTTATTTTCTACTACTTCTGCTCAAATTCTGCAGGTTTTGGGCAAATGGAACCACAATGTAAATGTTTTTTTTTTCATAGACAAAGAGTTGGAATTCAACATATCTGCAAAGTACATTTTTTAACTGACCTAAGTAAATGTACCAACACAAGTATGACTGATGTTTAATTGCTGAGGCAAATGAAACATTTTCTGTGGTGTAAGTGAGGTGTGGTACCCATGGCAACTAAACCTAAAAGGGAGCGATCTGTCAACAACGATAATGGTATTAGGTCTTCTTTTTTATTCGTTTTTTTGCAATTGACACATACAATGTTGTGGAATCACACATTTTAGATATCATCTCTCAAACTTATTTACCCCACAGAGGCACAGGCAGATCACCTGTACAACAACAGGTACATACTGTGCAAATAAGACACCCGTGAGGATGCAACATGTGAGTAAATTGCAGCACACTGAAAAGGTTTTTGTACCTATGTGCAAATGTTAACTGAAAAATATTTCATGACCAGATAGACAGAAATAAATAACCATGAAATGTGGTAATGATTAATCGAGCATGAACTTGAGCATGGCGCTGTCTCTGTCAAACAACGAAACATTGGACCTTTAATGATGGGAAGTCAGAAATTAATTTATTTTTTTGACATGGGAAAAAGACACAAACCTCAGGGTCAGCTTCTTAAATGAAATGAAGGTCTCTGTGGTCCACACTCTCTGCCCTGGCCTGTAGGAGGGAGCTGGTCATCAGTGTTTGTCCGCTGTCCCTCATCCAGACCAAGCTCTGCAGGACAACCTGCTGAGTACTGGCCCACAGATCCAATGACAGTGTGAGAAGACTGTGACCTCCTTTTTGTTGGCCGGGAACAGGGGAGGCTGGTAGCCATTGACTACTGAAAAGGTGAGAGGCCCCTGGCAGCTGAGGGTAGGGTGTTGTGGGTGTATTCCACGCAGGTGAGGTGATCCTCAGGTAGCTTGGTTGTGGGATACAATATATGATAGAGTAATATGCTCTTTATCACACTTACAATAACATATTAGTCGACCTACAGAGTATTTCCAAATGTCATCATTTCAATGAGTTGCCAACTCATGAAATGCTAAGGCAGTTTTTCCCGACAGATCCATTGCATAGAGTCCTTTTCCATCACAGGAGAAATGTTGCCGCATGATCGACACCCGGAGGCATTCCAGTTTTCTTGACACAAGGACAAACCAACGGTTTTGGACACCCACAAGGTCCCGGACTCACAACATTTGCCCTTCATTGCTTCACATCATCATGTGAAACGCTCCAACCACACTATGTAAAGATTGTTTCAGGTTATTTGGCAGTCCTCTTCTGGTTTATGGTTTTATGGACTGGGGCGAAAAGAAAGTGTGAAGCAGAACCTGTTGAAGAACAGACTTCATCTGGCCTGGATCTCTTGGCTTTCCTGATATACCACCAGGGGTTATCAGGCTAAAAAACTGCTAAGTCTCTAAATATAGAAAAAATTACCAGTATGTTTTCCTAAGATATATAAGGTTACATATGGAAACAAACTCAAGTTTTGCTTAAACACTGAATCTGGAACAAGCAAAGCTTTTTACTGGATCAAATTTCAAATAAAAGATACACTTTCTCATTCTTTTTACTAAATAAATAAAATAAAACAATTCTTATGCCTCTCTCTCTTTACTACTGCAGATTTTTAAGTTTTGTTCAATCAAAATTCAACCATTCAGCTATTAACAGTACATGCCTGGGAATAGCAAGAAAAAAGTAGAAAACATTAATTCAAGAGTTTGCTACTCAATATTGGAGAGAAACCTGGCATCTCTTCCTAATGGATTTGAAGTCTGTGAGGGAAACTGTGTGATGTTTTGTTCATTTTTCAAACTGCTGAATATTTGAGCATATTGGGTATTGTGTCCGGGAATGTTTAGTTTATTTCTTTAGCCTATGGAGGTTGGTGGTGCGCTTTCCACGTCAACTGAGTTAATTACTAAACAGTAAACCTTATTTCTGTAAATGTAAATCGGCACTTCAGGGTTTTTCAGCAAACTTGTGGCAACACGGAGGTTTGATCATGGTTTGGCTGAATGAAGCCTTGAGCATCAGTCTCCCAGGGCAGCTTGGTTTGACTTCCGCCCTAAAGCCCTCACTGCAGCCATGTCTGGGCTGAGTTTTTTATGAGCTCTGGTGTGTCTTTTCCTTTGCTTTCCATAAATAGATTTCCTCACGAACAGTTTAGTACTTCTCATTAGCCCTCTCATGATGTATTTCATCAAACTCCTCCAGAAAAGACTTACTGGTGGTGAAAACCTTTGCAGTTTTAGTCTTGTGTCATGTTCTGAGCATCAATAAAGTTTTTATCCCAAGACAGTACTGTACCTCTTCAAATATTTATTTTCCTGAAACCAAAAAGTTTGTCACGCACAGACTTGTCCACTCTGAATCATTGGCATCAGATGTGTCGCTGCTCTCATCCAGGTGCAATAAAATCTTTTCTCTTTTCCATCAGCTGTTCCTGTAATTGGTGGCAAGTACTGCACGATCAGCCACGGTGTTAATCTGCTCAGGCAAATGCTTGCCTTTTATCTGGGTAACGACGTCGCAAACTATGTCATGCACTTTTTGACAAACTCTTCCTCCTGATCCTGTCTTGGATGAACGTTTAGTTCAATGTTTCTGCGAACTGCAAACAGGTTGTGGTGGTGAAGACGAACAGAGCTAAAACTGATCTAACACACCCACAAAAAATTCCAGTATTTTTCTCTTTTTTGTTGAGATGACTGAAACACTTTTTATGCATGCCAATGTGTTTGATGCTTTCATCGGCAGACAGCTATTTGCTCTGAGTGCTGGTCTGGTTTCTATTTTCGTCTTTACTCATGGCAGCAGTACATGTGAGGCGTGGCTAGTTGGTGGTAGAGTAAATTTCAAACAAAATACATAATATGCAACACTTTATTTTGGAAATAAAATACATTCACTGTGTATGTCAGAGGGCTGATAGTCATAACAGTTGGATGGTGAGTGGAGTTTTATTTGGACTTCTGGATGCTGCTGCATTAATTTGTTGTTTTTGCTGTTAGTGATACTTTCTCTGTCTGAAGGCTTTGACATGTGTACATCTTAAAAAAACATGACTGGAAAAATGGTTATCGGTACACATGGCCAAGAAACTGGATTTCTTCAGGAGAAATCTAGCTGCGTAATCTCGATGCCGTAGCTCGAGGAAAACGCATTTCATTTCATAGCTTAATGTTTGTGGTTATCTGAGACACCAATCAAAGTCTTTATATAAATCCAAAAGAAAGACAAATACATAAAAATGTGTAACTAATAAAATCAGATGTAAAAGGCGTCCAATAACGCTAGTGTGTTCCACCCGCTATCTGCCACTATAGTGCAGAACTCGATGGTGAGTCAAAGACCTGACAGTGACCTATTTGATCTGCAAGAGTAAGGCTTCTCTGGCAGAGGTGTGGTCAAAAATCCAGGGTCTCCTGAAACAAAGTGAATGACTGACAGATGTTAGAGTTTAGAGACCACTCTGCATTGCCTATGTTTTAAGATAAAGAGCCAGGTTTTGCCTAAAATGAAACTGATCTACCGGAGCAAGCCGGATTCTCAGCAGTGGTGTCGCTGATGGAGCTTTTAGAGGTGAACGAGGACTTGGTGTAAAAACCCTTACGTGGTTTACTAAGAGGTGACTGTGGATTGAAACTCCATCTGGCGCTCTGTGACGACTATCCCCGGCTAACCGAGCTTAACTTGCCTTGTGCTGATGGATCTACATATCCTGTGTAGAGAGTGGTTAATGGAGTTTCAAAACAACCTATAAGGTTGGCTGAGTCACACTTTATATTCAGACCTCTGAAAAACCTTTAGGTAAAAATGCACAACAGATCACGATCGTAAAAAAAAATACTTTAATGTCCAATGGGAGGATCAGAAAAAAAAGGATAAATTATCACACTACCTGTTCTTCATAACTCTCTATGACCACCAGATCTGCTCCTTTGTCTCTGCAGTCTCGTCTGCTTTGTTCCCAAGAAGCAGACGTAGTGGAGAAGAAATAACAGGTAGAATCAAACATCCTCCATCCTGCAGGACAAGTTCTGTCTGTAAAATCAAAGTTTTTCATGAGGCATCACACCGCTATCGTTCCATTTTTTTCAGATATGTCGCATATGTACTTACACTGTGGAACCACCACTAACTCACAGTAATATTTCATTTTTCACTTTCTCCTACCTATACTACTGCTCTAGTGAACCATATTGGAGAGAAAATAATGGATTTGAAGTCAGAATAAAACACATATAATGTTTAAGAGGCCAGGAAGTGAAAATACAGAGGGACTGAAAATAAATAGAGAACTTCTCATCATGATGCACAAAGCAGTTTTAGTCTTGTGTCATGTTCTGAGCATCAATAAAGTTTGACACTGTAAAACGTTTGTCTTGTTCTTCATAAAAAGGAACTGCAAAAGTACATTAGATATTAATTGTTTAGACACTCATACAACAGCATAGTAATGTACAAATACTTTATTTGTGTTTATATTTAAATAAGGTGTAAAACAAGTAGATCACAATCTTTTAAACCAATCCAAGTAAATTCCTTGAAATGACAATTCCTGTCTAAAGAAAATAACGCCACTATTTATGTTTTAATTTTAGAAACAAAAATACTAACATTTGAACTATAACTACATATCTTCTTTAATAGCAAAACAACCTATAACACACTTTATATTCAGACCTCTGAGATAAAAGTCCACAGAAAAAGGATTCATGCCAATGAACAGCTGCTCCTTTGTTTCTGCAGCTGCTGTAAGAAGCAGACGTAAAAGAAATAACAGTGCCTTACACAAGTTCTGTCTGTACAGAGGCATATATAACTTACAAATAACTCACAGTTTAAATAAAGGAAGTGAAAATACTGAGGCTAAAATAAAGTTATTGGGACAAGGCAAACTGAGTTTAACTGAGAGTGGGATATAACAGTGTCATAGAAACACGATCTGATGAGGCGGCGGTGTGTCCTGACAGCTGTGGAGGACCCACACAGACAAACACTCACTCTGTTTGGACAAACTCTGAAGCCTCTTCAGCTCTTCAGTCATTTCAGTCAGGTTGGCCTTCAGCTGGTCTCTTTCTTCAATCGCTGAGTAATGGTTTGAAATAGATCAAGAGACACGTTTATTTAGGAAGAAATACCTCATTCTACTGATACTGTCTGAAGTTTCTGTACTTCAATAAAGTACTTCCTCATTTTTCAAAGATAAAGTTTTAAGCTGATGCAGTTCATGAAATTTGGCGTGGTGCTTTTCAAAACTGATATATGTGTTTTAAAGGACAACAAGTAAAGGGAAGAAATTCAAGTCAAGAAAGGAGACATCACAGAAAAGATAAGGTGGCAAATAAAAAGTTAAGAAACACTTCAGGGCAGAATAATGCTCCTTAAAAGTTCACAATTTCATTTTGAAAAGCAGACTCACAGTGGACAGCGAGGCCAATGAGCCCAGCCAGCAGGAAAACACTCAGCAGTAATAATAACTCCATGAAATCTCCTCTCTGAGCTCCTGTGACCTGAACACAGAGAAAACCAGTGAACAGTGTCAATGATACAACATTAATAACAACAGCTCAAACTGTCTGTCAGCCTCTCTGTCCGAACTCCTCATTCTTACCTCTTTGATTCTGTGATGAGAAAACAAATGTCTCATTTCCAACATTTTCATAGATTTCCTCCATCGCTTTGTAAGTGTGACAAATATCTTGTGTATCAGCTCTGCAGTGAGGTTACTGAACATGTAAATTATAAAAGTCTAGTCAGGTTGACTTGACTTCTCTGATCAAGAAGGTCATGTCACAAAGATGGTAAAAAATACATGTGACCGTTAACTCACTTGAATCAGTAAATTTAGATAGATAGATAGATAGATAGATAGATAGATAGATAGATAGATAGATAGATAGATAGATAGATGAGATAGATAGATAGATAGATAGATAGATAGATAGATAGATAGATAGATACTTTATTGATCTCCAAGAGAAATTCACATTTCAGAAGCTATTGTTCAGTCACAAGAACAAATACATAATACACATGACAGAACAGTCCTACCTGACTGATTTGTTGAAGGTTTGCTGCGTTCAACGTTGACATAGATCTCCTCCATCGCTCATACTGTGGGAAAATGTGAAATGAGAAGTCAGATCTGCAGATCTGCTGGTTTCAATTTCTCAATATCTTAACTTATGAGGAAGTCACAAGTGCCAGTGCTAAAAGTAGTTGACAACGTTCGGTCCATCTATCTATCTATCTATCTATCTATCTATCTATCTATCTATCTATCTATCTATCTATCTATCTATCTATCTATCTATCTATCTATCTATTTATTCTGCATTAGGAAAAGACATTAACATGATATTTTTCATATAAAACCATTTAATTTATTTTGCATTAATTAATTTCAGTTTATTTCAACTAACAAAACAATCAATCAATTGATAAAAACAAAACATCAGCTGATTCATGCATGTTCAAAATGCTCCACCCCAACCAACTCCAGTAAAATCCTGCTTTTATATTAATGCATGAGCAATAATTATAGTATTAGAGTGACAGGGGGCATTTTTTATGTACATTTTCGTGCTTATACTTAGATAGTTGTACTTGAAGTAACAATTTCATTAAAGGACTTTGACTGAAACTGAGCATTTTTATATTGTAGTATTAGTACTTTTATTGAAGTAACAGATCTGAATATTTCTTTAACCCAATGTCTCCCCCTCATGAAGCTTTGTGGCATCACAACACATTTCCCTCTGACAGACAGCAGTTTCAATTCACATGGCCACAAGAGGGCGGTATTAGCCACATATGAATATAGTTATATTCTATATTTTATTATTATTTCTTATTTTATTCTATGTCTTGCGTTTCTTACTGTCTATTTTACATTGTGTGTTTTCACTGCTGTTGCGCTGTAAATTTCCCCACTGTGGGACAAATAAAGGAATCTGAATCTGAATATTCTTGAGTCAGGAAGTCACAAAGATTAAAAATAGTTGTGAAAAACACTTATAAACTGATTTGAAACAGGAAATTTCATAAGCTGTTTTTCAGTCACAAGAGTGTTTCAAAGAAAAAGTGTACAGAAATATACATTTTATGAGAGCAGATGACAGAAATCAACATCTTAATGTTATTTTTTCGGAAACTTTTTTCGGAGTATTTTTAACAAAAAAAATCTTCAACCCAACTTCACAATGCTTCATTCCTGTTAGTTGTTATTTAAAACAGTTAGTAAGTAAGTGTCTCCTTTAGAGCCAATAGATTAAAGTTGTTATTTAAAACAGTTAGTAAGTAAGTGTCTCCTTTAGAGCCAATAGATAAAGTCATCAGCTCTCATAGGCTTATTCAGCTCTCATGCCTCTTTAATACTCTCAAGCATGCCATGGTACTCTGCATTGGTTTTGGGGCAAATTATGAACCACAATGCTGCTAATCTTTATATATATGAATATATGCATACACCTATACATACACACACACACATACACATATATACACACACACACACATATATACACACACACACATACATATACACACATATACATATATATATATACACATATATATATATATATATATATATATATATATATATATATATATATATATATATATATATATATATACATATACACATATATATATATACATATACATATATATCATATATATATATTCGAAGTCTTCTCTTCACAGTTGAAACTGAGACTTGCTTACTACGATCCACTATTGTCAAGCTGTGCTATCACGCCTATCACGCAAGCTGTTAACTCTCAGAAACTTGTCCTCTGGTTCAGTTGTGGCTTTGGGTCTGCCAGACCTCTTCCTGTCAGAGTTTGCCCCAGTTTCTGACTGCCTTTTGATGGTGAAGGAAACTGTACTCACTGACACCTTGACTTTCTTTGCAATTTCTCTGTAGGAAAGACCTACATTTTAAGTGTTATGATGGTCTGTCTCTCTTTCCATTGTTAATTGCCTTTTTCTTGCCATTTTTGTAGCAACACACTACTTTCTGCAGTACAATACTGTTCAACTGATGCTCATGAGGGTGTGGTACCACAATTCAAACACTGCTTTTATGCAGACAGAGGGGGTTGTAAGTAATCCAGCAATGTTGGAACACCTGTAGGAATTAGTAGCACCAGCTTTCAAAGGCTTGATCACCCTCCATTGCTGCAGGACAGCTTTCAAATTGTTAACCCATTTTGTGTCCCTGAAAAAGGCCTTTTTGTATAATTCTGAAATGTACATTATTTTTCAGTTTACCTTACCACCTTACCTTTTTTTTAACCTCTGGCAGTTCACCACTTACCTTTGTACCATTTCAATCTATTCATTGGACTTGAATGACTTGAATTGCAATAAATAACTGGAAAAATAGGGGTGTTCTAAAACTTTTGACCGGTAGTGTATATATGTACATATATATATATGCATGTATGTTTTTTATTTTTTTAAACCGAAAGCATTTGCTGTGGTTAAGTGAGGTGTGGTACCCATGGCAACTAAACCTAAAAGGAAGTGACTGATTCCCACAATCTGCCAACACTGACAAAGGTATTAGGTCTTCTTTTTTATTAGTTTTAGACACATGCAAAAACATTGCTGCACATCTGATGACCTGCCAGATGTCAGAGAGCGACAACAGGCCTTTCATTCAGAAAGGAAGCACAAACTGTGCATGTAAGTATGCAGCCTGTGAGGATGTTACAGAGGAAACATGAGTAACAACTGCACTGAAAAGTTGAGCATTTCAGAAAAGCATTTCAGAGATCTAACTTGGTGAACACATTGGCTGTTTGAAGCCGTTAAAAAACAGAGGAGATTAAATAAAGTGGCTAATGGTTCTTAACAGTAATTCAGTGAGCTGTAGCCATGGCCTGAGAGAACCATCTTTCTTACTCACAAAGAAAAACCCTGATGAGGACGGACGGATTATTCCTGCCTTTAAAGAGGTGGTGACGTACTTGTCCATGGCCACTCTCTTCTGGCACAGAGATGGAGTAGAAGGCGTCCCTTTGGGGATGGGTGGATCAGGCAGCAGGTCGATAGCGCAGTCAGAAGATGGATGAAGAGGGACTGACATTGACTTGGACTTGTTAAAAACAAGTCAGGGTAGTCTGAGTCTTTGCCTGAGCCTACTTCAGTTTCTGGAGAGCCAGCAGAGTCCTGTATTTTCTAACATGACCTAATAATCTTCACCCCATCCTTTAATCTTGCCTGAGTGACAATCAACCTGAGGTTTATGTTTTTTAGCCACGGAAACCTCCAAATCAATGGCTGCTGTGCTGAGTCAAATAAGTGAAACTAACGTCATTTCTGTGTGGTCATCATTCAATGTTATCTGAATGGGTTCAGTGCATTGAGTCACTTTGAATAACAATTGTCCACTACTTGATCACCTGTGCAGGTGTGCAGATACAAGCTAAAAATCATTGAGCTTAATTGGGGCTGTGAACCAGTAAAACATTTTTGATTTGAGTATTTCTATATGCATTACTTCAAAACTCATAAAATGCTAAGGCAGTTTTTCACAGATCCATGGCAGGGAAGCATCACACGGCAGATCGTTCCAGTTTTCTTCAGTTTTCACATCATGTCGCATATGTACACAGTCCTCTTCACCCAACTGCCGATCTCCACCACCATTATCAGGCTGCTTTCTAAACCAGTACCTAGGAAGTTAACAGAAAAGTGAGATTTCACTGGGTTTTTTACTTTCCCTCTACCTGCAATAATGAAGATTTTCAAGTTTTGAAGTGAACTAAATTGTGGAGAGAAAAAAACTGGATTTGAAGTCTGTGAGGGAAACTGCAACACACATATCATGTTTATTTAATTTCTTTTGCCTGTGAGTGAATTAATGTAAATTATGTAAATGTAAATTTCCATTATGTTTGATCATGCTGAATGAAACCTTGATCAGAGGGACTGGACTGAGTTATGAATAAATAGAGAACAGCTTCTCATCGTGATGCATGTTACAAAGCAGTTTTAGTCTTGTGTCATGTTCTGAGCATTAATAAAGTTTGACAGTACTGTGAGAGACTTTTGTCTTGTTTTTCATTGTCAGAAAGGGACTGCAAAAGTACTATTAGATATTAATTGTTTAGACACTCATACAAAAGCTAAAACTAGTAACGTACATTAATACTTTATTTGTGTTTATATTTAAATAAGGTGTAAAACATTCACTGTCAGACTTACGCCTGAGTCAGTGGAGTCTCATCGATCCACTTCCAGACGCCTTCTTTCTCTCTGTCGTTCAAACCAATCCAAGTAAATTTCTTGATGATTTTAGTGAGCAATTCCTGTTCAAGGTAAAGAAAATAAAATCCAGTATTTATATTTTAGTTGCACTCATTGTAAATATGGACGTTTCAGGAACTGATGAATAATTCCCTTAAAACATTTGAATTAGTTAAATTGGTAAAAGTGTTAAAGTAGGTTAATGTGAATACTCTTATGTCCTGTAAAGTGCATGTTACTGCCGGAGCCCCGGTCCTCTTTGTTCTCTCCAGTCTTGCAGGTTCCTCACTGATTCTGGTTGTGGTCCATCTGACTGAGGTTCACTGGTCCTGGTGGGGACATGATCTGTGTCTGTGTTGTGGAGAGAAGGTCGAGTGGCCCAGAGCTCCATATGAGGACATCTAGAGATGCACCTGGACTCATGGACTCCTTTTTCCATTACCTGTGATACCTTCACACATGGACTAAACCCATGAACTCAGTTTATCTACAATTTATTATGACCCATGTATAACTCCATATATGAGTGATGATGATGTTCTCTGTACATGTGGAATCTATTGCACGTCTGTCCGTCCCAGGGAGAGGGATCCCTCATCTGTGGCTCTTCCTCAGGTTTCTTCTTTTTCCCATAAAGGCTTTTTTGAAGTTTTTCCTGACTCGGTTCGAGGGTCTAAGGACAGAGGGTGTCACAACTGTACAGATTTAAAGCCCTCCGAGGCAAACAATTTTGAGTTTGTGATTCTGGGCTTTAAATAAATAAATTTGAAATTTTGAATTTGAATATTATTATTGTAACCTAATCAGTATATCACTATATGTGTGCATTCTTATTTCAAGAGTTTAACTACATATCTCATACAAAGGCTTGTATAATCAAAACAACCTACAACACACTTTATATTCAGACCTCTGACTCAGATAAAGTAAAAGTCCACAGAAAAAGAATAAATTATCACACTACTTGTTCTTCATAACTCTCTATGACCACCAGATCTGCTCCTTTGTCTCTGCAGTCTCGTCTGCTTTCTTCCCAAGAAGCAGACGTAGTGGAGAAGAAATAACAGGTAGAATCAAACATCCTCCATCCTGCAGGACAAGTTCTGTCTGTAAAATTAAAACACAGGTTTTATTGATAACTTACAGATAACTTACATTATTATTTCTAGCTCACATCAGAATAAAAAGATCAAGTAGATCACAATCTTTTAAGGAAGTGACAGTCTTTCAAAAATAGAGCTGAAGATCCACTTCATGCCAATGAACAGCAGCTGCTGTATAAAAGGTGCCTTACACAAACAGATATATGTTTAAATAAACTGAGAGGCTAAAATAAAGTTATTGGGACAAGACAAACTGAGTGGGATATAACAGTGTCATAGAAACACGATCTGATGAG
>CM041550.1:5126298-5158747 GCA_023238725.1 Scortum barcoo
GGAAGGTTAATGCCAACCCCTTGTTTGCGTACAAGTGGGAAGGGACCGAGCCTGGCTCTCTTAGAAGATGAAATGTGGGCATATGTTGCCTATATGTCCACATTGCATAAAAGAATATCTGCATATGTTTCTGACAGGCAAAAACGAGACGAGGTGCAGGAGAGACTCAGTGAGCAAAGGAGGAGCACAGTGCAACCTGGAGATAAGGTGTTCGTAAAGGTATTTAGGAGGAAGTGGTATAACGAACGTCGTGAAGGACCATTTGAAGGTTGTTCGCAGTACTGGAACTGCAGTTCCAGGTTAAGGGGTCTCCTACATGGTATCATCTATCGCATTGTGTTAAGGCTCCAAAGGAAGAGATAGTACCCTCTCAGAGTGAAGATGTTGAGGGTTCTAGAGAGCCAGAGGAAGATCGTCAGGCAGTGGACAGTGTTGATGGTTGTGTGTCTGTTTTTGATGATGCCGGAGATACTGATGCAGATAATGGACAGGGAGGAAAATTCAGTGAAATTGACTTCCAATATGTCCCAGAGACAGGAGATTTTGTTTCAGGGCAGAGTGAAGCGCCAAAGGTGTCGAAGGACTGCGACTCCACTGCAAGTACGCGAAGGAGTCCAAGACCAGTTTCGTAAAAGGGTCAGACCAAAAAGGTATGAGGTCTAGTGAGAAACCTCAGGTGATGTCTACAACACCTTCCTGAGAGGACTGTGGTTAAAGCTGAGCTTGGGAAATTAGTATTTCTTCCCTGTAAGTGTAATAGATCTGATGCAGGTTCAAATATCCCACCTAAGTGGAAGAATGCTCATGGAGAAGATGTGTTATTGAGGGGGTCTGAAGTTGAAGCAATGCCTCCTAAGCAAAGAAAGTATACGTTATATAATGATTTGAGATGGGGAAAATTAAGGGATGATTGTTCAATCATTATGCGTAATGTCACGAGGGAAGATCAAGGGGAATATATGTGTACGTATCATAAACCAGAGTTTAAATACATTCCGGGTGAGAATTACTGGATAGCAGGTGATGTGACCCGGAGGGTGATAGTGGATATATTAGGCTTGCCATTTGCTGAAGTTCCTTTTATAGCTAAAGAAGGCACAGGAGCAAAATGTCACTGAAACCACTCCAAGGGAGACTGGTGATTTGTTAAATTTTACTACTTTTGCTCAGGAAGCATCTGAATCTGTTTGTGCATCAAATCAGACTGTTAGTCAAGCTACAAGTGAGGAACAAGAGGTTCCTACTACAGTGAAGGTGACTCCTACACCTGTCACTTTGAGTAATTTTACAAATACAGCTGGTGTAAAGGTGGTGTCTGTTAATGAAACAGAGATGACATCTTTATTACCTTTTAAGATTGTGAATGTGACACAGGCATCTGATGTGGTATCTTTGAAGTCCCAAGGGATGGTAAAGACAACTCAGAAGTCTGTGTTGAAGATAGAGCCTGATGTGAACAATGGTAATGTACTTTTTGATAATAAAGAGCTGGAGAATGAAGCTTGGTATGGTTCAGAGGAGAACTTTAGATGAATATATGATGGCTGATGCCTACCATGGAGTCCTGAAGAGGGATGTTAAGTGGAAGGCATTTGGATTTGATTCCTTCAGTGTTACAAATCACAGACCCATGGGCAAGAAAGAATTTGTGGTTTCAGCAATTTAGCTCGCTCTGTTAAATCAATTAAGAAAGTACAGTGTCCATGTATAGTGAAAGCCGTAACGCCGGGCTCATGGCGATCAGTTTTAGAAACAGTGCCAGAGCCATTGACTGTCACATGTCAATCTTTTGTGTTGTCATGGTTGTTGTATCAGCAGAAATTATTAGTAGATGTGGGTGATGGCTTTGTCGGTACATATGTGCTTAAACCGAGAGGTGATTGTGCTTGGTGAGTTGCCTTATGTGAACTTACTGGATAAGCATAAAGATGTGCTTACAGCAATACCTGGTGCAATAGAAGTAAGACCTGTTAGTGCTGCGTACTGTTTTCTGTTCTGTTGCTATGTGGGAAGGTAAAAGGATGTTTATTGGAATTTCAGAGTGTGATAAGTATGTGATGGATTTTGGTGAATATGGTCAAAAACGGAAGGGAGATGTATATGATGTAACCTTTGAGTTGCCATATAGTAAGCAGATTGTAGCTTTAAAAGTGACACATCAGACTTTGCCGGGAAATGTAACTATAGGCAATTTTAAAGATGTTTGGTGGGTTTGTGGTAATAAGGCTTATTTTTTCTTGCCGTATGGATGGACAGGATGTTGTTATATGGCCACACTGAAGCTCCCATATGAAGTCTTTACTATTCATAAAGGACAAGCACCTGGTAAGGATCAGTTTAATGCTACTTTGGGGAATAGGAAGAAGAGAGAGTTGGCACAATTTCATAATTTGGATTCATATCATTGGAGGATAAGCTTAGGAGAGAAGTGGGGTATAGGCTTACTTCCATGGTATGGGGTGACTTTTTTAGCAGATCATATTGATAATATCACATATACCTTGCAGGGCTTTGCAAATGAGACCATAAGAGGGTTTGAATTTTTGTTGAATACGCAGAAAAGTCATAGACTGACATTACTGAAACATGATATGGCATTGGATTATATTTTGGCAAAACAAGGAGGTCTGTGTATGGCTTTGAACTTAACAGGAGATTCTTGTTATACTTTAATTCCTGATAGTTCTGATAATATCACTAGTGTCATAGATGCATTGAAGAATATTAGAGATGCCTTTGGCTCATCTGCAGGAGCTGGATGGTCAGCAAATGCTTGGTTGCAGGATAAATTTGGACCAATGGGTGCAGTGTTGATTCAGATTTTGGCAGCAGTAGTGTTGTCATTAAGTGTGATGTTTTGTTGTTGTACATTGATGTTAACTTTTGCAAAGGCGTTAATTTTGAGATGGGTTGGAGTGGTAATGCCTTGAGACCATCAAGCCCAGATGCCATTATTGCAGGTGACTGATGCTGATGGTGTTGCAGAAGTGGAAATGGAAGTTCAATTGGTGGAGAAATATCCATTTTGAATGTGTATTCTTTAAAGGAGGGGAAATGGTAAAGGTGATATTATGATGAGTGAATTAAAGTACAGCGTTTAAACATTTCCAGAAGAGATGTTATGAGATGTTTTTGTAAGTTCTGTACAACGATACTGGTTGGTGTTTTTTCTTTCCTCCCAGGACATCAGAGAGGGGGAATATTATGAGAAGGGACTCAGACGTCTACATCTGGACAATGACAAGGAGAGGAAGTCCAAGAAGATGTGATGTACTGCTCATCTCAGAACAAGTGCCACTACACTTGTGAAATGTTTTATGTATTTGTGCGTGCATTTTTATGTATTACTATTAGAATTAGCTACTATTTTTGGAGTTTCTTATTATATGAAGGAAATGTATAAGTATAGCATATTTTATCATTTATTTGATGATGTTTGATAAGAGGTGAATATACTGGAGCCTCAGATGTTTTTTTCTTTTTCGGATATCTAGGGAAATGGGTGTTAGGCAGGGACAGGTCCATTGGAAGGTACGATGGGTCGACCAGCCTGAACTTACTGACATTGTTTTGATTTTTATTTTCTGAGGTATTCATGTATATTTACTTATGTAATCTTTCTATACTCAGGTATGTTGTAGATTCCTCCAGTTTTAATTGGTTTGGAGTACAATAGGTGGCTGCCTAGTGCAAAGGGGCCGTGAGAGAATTTTCCCGTCTAGATTGTTTGAAGGATTTTAAGAAAGAAGGTTGCCAGATGGGTTTTTCGCTCTCACACTCCATAAATTTGTAGTAGTGTTAAAATGGAGACATACATTGGAGGAACTATTCAGTTATTTTAATATGTATATGTTTGTGATATTTCTTTGTTGTTTTTTCGAGACTATGTGTAGTCTCGAGGGGGGGAAAATGAAGTATCTGATGTCCTACAGACCCGCAGAATATGGTAGGGTTTTAGACTATAGCATGATGTTCATGTTGGGGCCCCTGGCTGCCTATAGGGTGAGTAAGGGTCCCTTAACTTGGTTAACAGATGTGGGGGTCAAAGGTGAGAAAAAAACTTCACTATATAATCTCCATAGAAAACATAGGAAGAGAGGGGATTCATATTTGGCAGGGAACCTCTCACAGGCAATGCGCAATGCTTGTATAGATGCTGTGTCTTCTTGCAATAAACTTTATATGTAAATAATACAGCGTCGGCGGAGTCTTCTTCTTCATCTTCACATCAACATCACCTCAAGATAACCATCAAGTGTTATGATGGTCTGTCTCTCTTTCATTGTTAATTGCCTTTTTCTTGCCATTTTTGTAGCAACACACTACTTTCTGCAGTACAATACTGTTCAACTGATGCTCATGAGGGTATGGTACCACAGTGTGTTCAAACACTGCTTTTATGCAGACAGAGGGGGTTGTAAGTAATCCAGCAAAGTTGGAACACCTGTAGGAATTAGTAGCACCAGCTTTCAAGGCTTGATCACCCTCCATTGCTGCAGGACAGCTTTCAATTGTTAACCCATTTTGTGTTCCCTGAAAAAGGCCTTTTTGTATAATTCTGAAATGTACATTATTTTTCAGTTTACCTTACCACCTTACCTTTTTTTTAACCTCTGGCAGTTCACCACTTACCTTTGTACCATTTCAATCTATTCATTGGACTTGAATGACTTGAATTGCAATAAATAACTGGAAAAATTGGGGTGTTCTAAAACTTTTGACCGGTAGTGTATATATGTACATATATGCATGTATGGAAGCATTTGCTGTGGTTAAGTGAGGTGCGGTACCCATGGCAACTAAACCTAAAAGGAAGTGACTGATTCCCACAATCTGCCAACACTGACAAAGGTATTAGGTCTTCTTTTTTATTAGTTTTAGACACATGCAAAAACATTGCTGCACATCTGATGACCTGCCAGATGTCAGAGAGCGACAACAGGCCTTTTCATTCAGAAAGGAAGCATAAACTGTGCATGTAAGTATGCAGCCTGTGAGGATGTTACAGAGGAAACATGAGTAATGACTGCACTGAAAAGTTGAGCATTTCAGAAAAGCATTTCAGAGATCTTACTTGGTGAACACATTGGCTGTTTGAAGCAGTTCAAAAACAGAGGAGATTAAATAAAGTGGCTAATGGTTCTTAACAGTAATTCAGTGAGCTGTAGCTATGGCGTGAGAGAACCATCTTTCTTACTCATAAAGAAAAACCCTGATGAGGACGGACGGATTATTCCTGCCTTTAAAGAGGTGGTGATGTACTTGTCCATGGCCACTCTCTCTCCGGCACAGAGATGGAGTAGAGGCGTCCCTTTGGGGATGGGTGGATCAGGCAGCAGGTCGATAGAGCAGTCAGAAGATGGATGAAGAGGGACTGACATTGACTTGGACTTGTTAAAAACAAGTCAGGGTAGTCTGAGTCTTTGCCTGAGCCTACTTCAGTTTCTGGAGAGCCAGCAGAGTCCTGTATTTTCTAACATGACCTAATAATCTTCACCCCACCCTTTAATCTTGCCTGAGTGACAATCAACCTGAGGTTTATGTTTTTTAGCCACGGAAACCTCCAAATCAATGGCTGCTGTGCTGAGTCAAATAAGTGAAACTATGTCATTTCTGTGTGGTCATCATTCAATGTTATCTGAATGGGTTCAGTGCATTGAGTCACTTTGAATAACAATTGTCCACCTACTTGATCACCTGTGCAGGTGTGCAGATACAAGCTAAAAATCATTGAGCTTAATTGGGGCTGTGAACCAGTAAAACATTTTTGATTTGAGTATTTCTATATGCATCACTTCAAAACTCATTAAATGCTAAGGCAGTTTTTCACAGATCCATGCAGGGAAGCATCACACCTGCAGATCGTTCCAGTTTTCTTCAGTTTTCACATCATGTCGCATATGTACACAGTCCTCTTCACCCCAACTGCCGATCTCCACCACCATTATCAGGCTGCTTTCTAAACCAGTACCTAGGAAGTTAACAGAAAAGTGAGATTTCACTGGGTTTTTTACTTTCCCTCTACCTGCAATAATGAAGATTTTCAAGTTTTGAAGTGAACTAAATTGTGGAGAGAAAAACTGGATTTGAAGTCTGTGAGGGAAACTGCAACACACATATCATGTTTATTTCATTTCTTTTGCCTGTAAGTGAACTAATGTAAATTATGTAAATTTCCATTATGTTTGATCATGCTGAATGAAACCTTGATCAGAGGGACTGGACCGAGTTATGAATAAATAGAGAACAGCTTCTCATCGTGATGCATGTTACAAAGCAGTTTTAGTCTTGTCATGTTCTGAGCATTAATAAAGTTTGACAGTACTGTGAGAGATTTTTGTCTTGTTTTTCATTGTCAGAAAGGGACTGCAAAAGTACTATTAGATATTAATTGTTTAGACACGCATATAAAAGCTAAAACTAGTAATGCACATTAATACTTTATTTGTGTTTATATTTAAATAAGGTGTAAAACATTCACTATCAGACTTACGCCTGAGTCAGTGGAGTCTCATCGATCCACTTCCAGACGCCTTCTTTCTCTCTGTCGTTCAAACCAATCCAAGTAAATTTCTTGATGATTTTAGTGAGCAATTCCTGTTCAAGGTAAAGAAAATAAAATCCACTATTTATATTTTAGTTGTATTGTAAATATGGACGTTTCAGGAACTGATCTGAATAATTCCCTTAAAACATTTGAATTAGTTAAATTGGTTAAAGTGTCAAAGTGGTTAATGTGAATACTCTTGATGTCCTGTAAAGTGCATGTTACTGCCAGAGCCCCGGTCCTCTTTGTTCTCTCCAGTCTTGCAGGTTCCTCACTGATTCTGGTTGTGGTCCATCTGTCTGAGGTTCACTGGCCTGGTGGGGACATGATCTGTGTCTGTGTTGTGGAGAGAAGGTCGAGTGGCCCAGAGCTCCATATGAGGACATCTAGAGATGCACCTGGACTCATGGACTCCTTTTCCATTACCTGTGATACCTTCACACATGGACTTAAACCCATGAACTCAGTTTATCTACAATTTATTATGACCCATGTATAACTCCATATATGATTGATGACGATGTTCTCTAAATAAATAAATTTGAAATTTTGAATTTGAATATTATTATTGTAACCTAATCAGTATATCACTATATATTCTCTTTTTCACTGAATTATATGTTTTGGTGTGACTTCCTTGCATTCATTGTGTGAGTTATTTCAAGAGTTTAACTACATATCTCATACAAAGGCTTGTATAATCAAAACAACCTACAACACACTTTATATTCAGACCTCTGACTCAGATAAAGTAAAAGTCCACAGAAAAAGGATAAATTATCACACTACCTGTTCTTCATAACTCTCTATGACCACCAGATCTGCTCCTTTGTCTCTGCAGTCTCGTCTGCTTTGTTCCCAAGAAGCAGATGTAGTGGAGAAGAAATAACAGGTAGAATCAAACATCCTCCATCCTGCAGGACAAGTTCTGTCTGTAAAATTAAAATACAGGTTATTGATAACTTACAGATAACTTACATTATTATTTCTAGCTCACATCAGAATAAAAAGATCAAGTAGATCACAATCTTTTAAGGGAAAGTGACAGTCTTTCAAAAATAGAGCTGAAGATCCACTTCATGCCAATGAACAGCAGCTGCTGTATAAAAGGTGCCTTACACAAACAGATATATGTTCAAATAAACTGAGAGGCTAAAATAAAGTTATTGGGACAAGACAAACTGAGTGGGATATAACAGTGTCATAGAAACACGATCTGATGAGGCGGCGGTGTGTCCTGACAGCTGTGGAGGACCCACACAGACAAACACTCACTCTGTTTGGACAAACTCTGAAGCCTCTTCAGCTCTTCAGTCATTTCAGTCAGGTTGGCCTTCAGCTGGTCTCTTTCTTCAATCGATGAAACCAGCTTGGTGTTACTCTCCTGGAGACGCTTCAGTCAGGTTGGCTCGGATGGTGGAGAGTTCTGCAGCTGAACCACGAACTGAGTAATGGTCTGAAATAGATCAAGAGACACGTTTATTTAGGAGGAAATACCTCATTCATTCATCCTGATACTGTCTGAAGTTTCTGTACTTCAATAAAGTACTTCCTCATTTTTCAATGATAAAGTTTTAACACTCCGACTACCGGAATTCTATAACTACTAGAATTACCATAGCTGTCATTCTGACCATTCATACATTATTTGCATATAATTTCAATTATCGATATAAAATCTAAGAATAAATTAATGTTAGGATAGGTAATAATAAACATCAGCAACAACAATCAACAACATAAATTAGCAGATGGAATGACAGCAGATGCAGAATTGGAAGTGTCCAGTAGGCTTCTTTTAAGAGGGGGAATTATCTCTGAATCGCTGTCAGAGCCAGTGTCAGATGATATTTTGACAGTACTGTGAGAGATTTTTGTCTTGTTCTTCATTGTCAGAAAGGGACAGCAAAAGTACTATTAGATATTAATTGTTTAGACACGCATATAAAGCTAAAACTAGTAACGTACATTAATACTTTATTTGTGTTTATATTTAAATAAGGTGTAAAACATTCACTGTCAGACTTACGCCTGAGTCAGTTGATCCACTTCCAGTCGCCTTCTTTCTCTCTGTCGTTCAAAACCAATCCAAGTAAATTTCTTGATGAAATTGGCTAGCAACTCCTGTTCATGATAAAGAAAAGAAAGCCATTTCTTATCTTTTGTTGTGAATAATATATATAATATTGTAAATATGGAAGCTTCAGGTACTGATCAGAGGAATTCACTTAAAACATTTGTTTAACTATAACTACATATCTCATACAAAGGTTTGTATAATCAAAACAAACTACAACCCAACTTTATATTCAGACCCCTGACTCAGGTAAAGAAAAAGTCCAAAGAAAAAGGATAAATTATCACACTACCTGTTCTTCATAACTCTCTATGACCACCAGATCTGCTCCTTTGTTTCTGCAGTCTCGTCTGCTTTGTTCCCAAGAAGCAGACGTAGTGGAGAAGAAATAACAGGTACAACTGAGCATCCTCCATCCTGTAAGACAATTTCTGTCTGTAAAATCAAACATGAGACGTTAAAGATAACTTACATTAGTCTTTCAAGCTCACATCAGAATCAAAAGAAAGGCCAGGAAGTGAAAATACTGAAACTGCACCACAAAATAAATTGCATCAACACCAAGTAGATCACAATCTTTTAAGGAAGTGACAGTCTTTCAAAAATAGAGCTGAAGATCCACTTCATGCCAATGAACAGCAGCTGCTGTATAAAAGGTGCCTTACACAAACAGATATATGTTTAAATAAACTGAGAGGCTGAAATAAAGTTATTGGGACAAGGCAAACTGAGTGGGATATAACAGTGTCATAGAAACACGATCTGATGAGGCGGCGGTGTGTCCTGACAGCTGTGGAGGACCCACACAGACAAACACTCACTCTGTTTGGACAAACTCTGAAGCCTCTTCAGCTCTTCAGTCATTTCAGTCAGGTTGGCCTTCAGCTGGTCTCTTTCTTCAATCGATGAAACCAGCTTGGTGTTACTCTCCTGGAGACGCTCAGTCAGGTTGGCTCGGATGGTGGAGAGTTCTGCAGCTGAACCACGAACTGAGTAATGGTCTGAAATAGATCAAGAGACACGTTTATTTAGGAGGAAATACCTTATTCATTCATCCTGATAATGTCTGAAGTTTCTGTACTTCAATAAAGTACTTCCTCATTTTTCAATGATAAAGTGTTAAGCTGATGCAGTTCATGAAATTTGGCATGGTGCTTTTCAAATCTGATATATGTGTTTTAAGGACAACAAGTAAAGGAAGAAATTCAAGTCAAGAAAGGAGACATCACAGAAAAGATAAGGTGGCAAATAAAAAGTTAAGAAACACTTAAGGGCAGAATTGCTCCTTAAAAGTTCACAATTTCATTTTGAAAAGCAGACTCACAGTTGGACAGCGAGGCCGATGAGCCCAGCCAGCAGGAAAACACTCAGCAGCCCCAGAAGAAGAATAATAACTCCGTGAAATCTCCTCTCTGAGCTCCTGTGACCTGAACACAGTCCAGTATATGATCGTAATAATCACAGATAATCAGTGATAAAGTGATAATCATATACATGTCTGACTGAACAGTCTCACCTGTCTGAGTTAGTCGAAGGTCTCGGGTCGACACGTTTATCGTATTCAACATTGACATAGATCTCCTCCATCGCTCAGACTCTGAAGTCTTTCCTTGAAGGGCAGCGCTGCAGAAAATGAAGAACTGTTTCATGGTGACAATTTCTTCTTTTTAACTTCTCAGGAAGTTACAAGTTAAGAACCTCCTTGATTCTGATTATTTTTAGGGAGCGACTCAAAGAGACCATTTAATGTAATGATCGAAAACAGAATCAGCTTTATTGGCGAGGTGTGTGAACACATACAAGAAATGAAGGAAGGAATCTTTTTTACGAAGCTCACTCTGTACGCACGCACAGAGAAAATACAATACAATACAAATACAATGCAAATTAACATTAAGACTGAACTTTAATTTAGTTCATAATGTATTTTCAAATTATAATTACTTTTAAACCGGAGTGAACCTGAATGGGAAACTTACTGGACCCTTTAGAGAGATTGTGAAGATAAAGGAAAATCTGGATTTAATGTTTTATTTTACAAAGTTAAACAAAATATATCCTCAAAATATGTCCAGTCAGGATGTTAATGTTGGTGAGTTAGCAGGTATATGTCATTTCCTCAAAGATATTCATGTGATCCTCTCGTGGACGAACGTTTGAATTCTGATGATTCAGATAGTAAATATCTGTGAAATCAACAGGTTGTCTGTCTGAAACAACAAAGTTCAAACAACACGAGGTTTGAAGTTTTGGTTTAGAGCGTATTTCCTGATAACTTGTGGTGCAGACACTAACAGATGAACTGTGGTTCTGTTCAAACCTCACAGAGTCTCTGGTGTGAACGCTGAGAAACTAAAGGAGTTTAATCATCCTGTAAAGTTTTCTTTTTGAGAGGTTTAATGAGAACCTGACAGTGTAGTGAAAAGGGAGATCATCTTTGAACAAGGAGACAAAGAGCGTCTTTGAACGAAACACTGAAGCTTCAACCTGCTGCAGGTCTGCTGCAAGAGAGGAAGAAAAGGACAGAAAAGAAAGAAAATGACAACAAACACATGATGAGATATTCACACACTCGAGGAACATTTTAGAAGATTTTAATTCTGTTCATGATTAAGACACACACAACCATGAAAACAACACCAACAAAGCTGCGTAATCTTGATGCCTGTAGCTCGATTAACGAAAACATTTCTTGTATTCAAATTATAAGACAGCAGCTTAATGTTTGTGGTTATCTGAGACACCAATCAAAGTGCTTTATATAAATCAAAAGAAAGACAAATACATAAAAATGTGTATCTAGTAAAATCAAATGTAAAAGGCGTCCAATAATGCTAATGTGTTCCACCTACTATCTGCCGCTATAGTGCAGAACTCGATGGTGTAGTCAAAGACCTGACAGTGATGCTGTTTGATCTGCATTAGGGCCTGAAAGGCTTCTCTGGCAGGCGAGGTGTGGTCAAAAATTTTGCTCAGGGTCTCCTGAAACAAAGTGAGACTGACAGATGTTAGAGTTTAGAGACCACTCTGCAGTAGCCAGGCTGCAGCCCTGCCAGTTAAATGGGAAACCATGAATGCTACTTTCGCCTGATTTGACACAAAAGCAGCCAGGTTTTGCCTAAAATGAATCACATTGAACTAAGAAAGTCATGACCGGAGCAGCAGCCGGATTCTCAGCAGGTGGTGTCGCTGAAGGAGCTGTTCCCAGGTGAGCGAGGACTTGGTGTAGTTGCCCTGCTACGTGGTTTACTTAAGAGGTGACTGAGGATTGAAACTCCATCTGGCGCTCTGTGATAACTTTCACTCCCCGGCTAACCGAGCTTAACTGTGCCTCGTGCTGATGGATCTTGGTGCCCTGTGCAGAGAGGATGGTTTGGAGTTTCTTTGGGTTGGCTGAGTCCATATTTGGCCAGTTCATTCTGTAACAACCTTGACACAAGATGGTGGAATCAAATGCACAACAGACCACGATCGATGATGAACAAAAAATACTTAAATGTGTTCAAAAGCGCTCACTGGGAGGATCAAAGTACAAAACAAAAGTCGCTCTCTAAGAGGATAAAGCACAAACCATGGAGGAGGACAACACGAGGAAGCATGAATATACAAGGTTTGACATTCAATCACAACACTGAATAAGACGAACTGGCATAGGACCAAAGGAAACAAGAACTATTTATACATGAGGTAAGGGGAAAAAGGTGAGACCAATCAGGAGCGGGGTTAGACAATCACATGGGGGAAAACACAAAGGCAGGAAGTGGGGATCTGAAATTAGAGAGAAAAGGTGAGTACAAAATAAAACAGGAAGTAAAAGACCAGACTAGACATAAGTGACTTCAACTTAAACATAACATGCTCACAACAATACTAAACATGAAACTAAACTAAGGCAAGACAAAAACACTTAAATAACAGGTACAACTGAGTTCTGTCTGTAAAATCAAACATGAGACGTTAAAGATAACTTACATTAGTATTTCTAGCTCACATCAGAATCAAAAGAAAGGCCAGGAAGTGAAAATACTGAAAATGCACCATGAAATAAATTGCATCAACACCAAGTACATCACAATCTTTTAAGGAAATGACAGTCTTTCAAAAATAGAGCTGTAGATCCACTTCATGCCAATGAACAGCAAAAGCTGCTGTGTAAAAGGTGCCTTTAACAAACATAGTAATGTTATTATCTTAGGAAGCTTCTTGGAATATCTCTGACCAAAAAAAAAAAAAAATTAACCCAACGTCCACAATACTATATTCCAGTTTATTTTAAACAGTTCACAGCCAACAGATGAAGTCAAACACTTCAAACTGTGAAATGAAAAGTGAAGAGAATTCTTGTCTTTAAACCTCATCTTCTACTACTTCTGCTCATATAGCTTCTGCATTGGTTTTGGGGGAACCACAACGCTGCTAATGTTTTTTTTTTCCATTTAGACAAAGAGTTGGAATTCAACATATCTGCAAAGTAACATTTTTTAACTGACCTAAGTAAATGTACCAACACAAGTATGACTGATGTTTAAAGTTGCTGAGGCAACTGAAAGCATTTTCTGTGGTGAAGTGAGGTGTGGTACCCATGGCAACTAAACCTAAAAGGGAGCGATCTGTCAACAATGATAATGGTATTAGGTCTTCTTTTTTATTAGTTTTTTTGCAATTGACACATGCACAATGTTGCTGTGAATTTTCAACACATTTTAGATATCATCTCTCAAACTTATTTACCCCACAGAGGGACAAACTGAGATGACCTGGCATCAGAGAGCAACAACAGGCCTTTTATTCAGAAAGGAAGTACATACTGTGTAAATAAATATGCAGCCTGTGAGGATGTTACAACATGTGAGTAATGATTGCAGCACACTGAAAAGGTTTTTGTACTCTATGTGCAAATGTCAACTGAAAAATATTTCATGACCAGATAGACAGAAATAAATAACCAATGAAATGTGGTAATGAATTAATCGAGCATGAATTACTTGAGCATGAGCGCTGTCTCTGTCTGGCTTGATATTTACAACATGAAACATAGGGTGGACCTTTAATGACCTGGGAAGTCTGAAATGCACAGAAACAGGGTTAATTTATTTTTTTTTGACATGGGAAAAAGACCCACAAACCTCAGGGTCAGCTTCTTACAATGAACATGAAGGTGACAAGTCTTTGGTGGTGAGCCACACTCTCTGCCCTGGCCTGTAGGAGGGAGCTGGTCATCAGTGTTTGTCCGCTGTCTTTCATCCAGACCAAGCTCTGCAGGACAACCTGCCGAGTACTGGCCCAGATCCAATGACAGTGTGAGAAGACTGTGACCTCCTTTTTCGTTGGCCGGGAACAGGGGAGGCTGGTAGCCATTGACTCACTGAAAAGGTGAGAGGCCCCTGGCAGCTGAGGGTAGGGTGTTGTGGGTGTATTCCACCCAGGTGAGGTAATCACTCCTAGGTAGCTTGGTTGTGGGAGATGAGGCGTTGTAAGCAGGTTTCCAGCTCTTGGTTGAGTCGTTCAATCTGGCCATTGGACTGCGGGTGGTAGTCGGAGCATATGCTGACGATTTCACCAAGAAGCTGGCAGAACTCTTCTCAAAAATGTGAGTCCTCTGCAATCCTCTGTCAAAAACAATGTCACTGGGAAAACCATGGATACTGAACATATGAGTCATGACCTCTGCCATCTCCTTAGCAGAGGGTAACTTGGTCAGTGGAATGAAATGTGCCATTTTAGAAAAGTGAGTCGATCCACCATCAGGATGGCTGTGTTACCTTTGGAAGGTGGCACTCTGGTCATAAAATCCATGGAGATTTGGGACCATGGACGTTGAGGAACAGGCAACGGGTGTAGTAGGCCTATTTGGGCCACGAGGCGAGGTCTGATTACGGGCGCAGACTGGATAGGCCACCATGTACTTGGAGACTTCCTTTTCCATGGCCAGCCAGCGAGAAAGTGTTGCCTGATCATGAACATGGTTCCCTTGACACCCAGAGGCATTTGCGCATGGACGTGTGAGCCCAGTGGATTACCTTGGAGTGTGTTGACACAAGGACAAACCAACGGTTACTTGGACACCCACAAGGTCCCGGACTCACAACATTTGCTTGCTTCACATCTGATTCTATTTGGCATGAAACCTGCTCCAACCACACTATTCAATGGAAAGATTGTTTCAGGTTATTTGGTAATGGGCTCAGGTTCATGAAGGCAGGACAGAACATCTGGTTTATGGTTTTATGGACTGGGGCGAAAAGAAAGTGTGAAGCAGAACCTGTTGAAGAACAGACTTCATCTGGCCTGGCGAGAATTGAGTCTCTTGGCTTTCCTGATATACTCTACATCAGGTGGTGTCAAACTCAAATGCACAGTGGGCCAAAATAAAAAACTGGGACTAAGTCGTGAGCCTGACTCGATATATATAGAAAAAATTACTACAATTGTGCATGTTTTCCCTTCTCTCCAGATATATAATGATAAACATTTTCAGATGGAAACAAACTCAAGTTTTGCTTAAACACTGAATCTGGAACAAGCAAAGCTTAAAATTATAAACACATGAGAAATCAAATTTCAAATAAAAGATACATCAGTGGCATTCATTTCTTATTTTTATCTAAATAAATAAAATAAAACAATTCTTATGCCTCTCTCTCTTTCCAGTTTTCAGTGGAAACCTTTTTTTACAGGCCAACAACAAAACAACCCAAATAAAATAAAAATATTGTTCAATCAAAATTCAACCATTCAGCTATTAACAGTATATGCCTGGGAGTAGCAAGAAAAAAGTGCATAAAGAAAACATTAATTCAAGCTCAGTTTGCTACACTCTGATTTACTCTGAAGCACATTGGTCCAAGCCAGAAACCTGGCATCTCTTCTTAGATGCTAGTTCATCATTATTTGGGGTCCGGCTCTGAGCTGAGGAAAACCTCAGGATTGAGTGAAGATGTTCATCAGTGAGACAACTCCTGTGTGATGTTTTGTTCATTTTTCACATAGATATGTGCTGCCGAATATTTGAGCTGCTTGGGTTACGGAGTTGGGGCATTGTGTCGGGGATGAAGGCAACACCAACACAGTCATACTTTGACTTGAGCATGTCACTACACTGGAGTTCAGTCAGCTCCATTTGGAGGTTGGTTGGTGCGCTTTCCACGTCAACTGCAAATGAATTACTAAACAGTTCAAACCTTCATTTCTGTGCCTTCAAAGTCTGCAAATTGCTGAGTAAACTCGGCACTGAGTACAGGGTTTTTCAGTGAACTGTGCACCTGGCAACACGGAGGTAGAGATGTGCTCCTTCACGGTTTGGCAGCATGGAAAATGGCCCAAGTTTCCTTGCAGCATCTGAGTCTCCCACAGGTGCAGCTTGGTTTGAAAAGCCCTCACCGCAGCGTACATGTCTGTGATGACACGCCCCCGCCCCTGAAGTATTTTATCCCGGAGCTCTGGTGTGTCTTTCCCTTTGCTTTCCATAAACTGACAGATTTCCTCACGCATTTTGAAACATCTGTTTAGTACTTTTCCTCAGCTTAGCCCTCTCACCTCTGTGTGACAGGGCACGTCTCTGTATTTCGAATCAAACTCCTCCAGAAAAGACTTGAACTGGTGGTGATTCAAACCTTTGGCTCTAATGAAGTTAACTACTCTTGTTATGGTGCTCTTAACATGTTCCATTTTCAGGGCTTTGCCACCCAACGATTCCTGGTGTATGATGCAGTGATAAACTGTAAGCTCATCTGCATGGATCTTTTGCATCTTCTCTCGAATTCTGCCCACCAATCCACTCTTTTGACCGCACATTGTGGGCGCACCATCTATCGTCAGTCCCACAAGTTTATCCCAAGGCAGTCTCATGTCATTTATGCATTTGGATACCTCTTCAAATATTTATTTTCCTGTGGTTGTGTCATGCATTGATTTTAATCCCAAAAGTTCCTCTGTCACGCACAGACTTGAGTCCACTCCACGGATGAAGGTTGACAGCTTGGGCAGTATCAGATGTGTCGCTGCTCTCATCCACAGCATGCAATAAAATCTTTTCTCTTTTCCATCAGCTGTTCCTGATTGGTGGCAAGCTCACATGTACGATCAGCCACGGTGTTTCTGCTCAGGCAAATGCTTGCCTTTTATCTGGGCAAACGACGTCGCAAACTATGATCATGCACTTTTTGACAAACTCTTCCTCCTGATCCTGTCTTGGACGAATGTTTAGTTCAATGTTTCTGCAAACTGCAAACAGGTTGTGGTGGTGAAGACGAACAGAGCTGAAACATCTGATCTAACACACCCACAAAAAATTCCAGTTATTTTTGTCTTTTTTCTTTGAGATGACTGAAACACTTTTTATGCATGCCAATGTGTTTGCTGCTTTCATCGGCAGACAGCTATTTGCTCTGAGTGCTGGTCTTGTTTCTATTTTCGTCTTTACTCATGGCAGCAGTACATGTGAGGCGTGGCTAGTTTGGTGGTAGAGTAAATTTCAAACAAAGTACATAATATGCAACACTTTATTTTGGAAATAAAATACTTATAAGTGTAGTAATAATACACCTCTACCCAATCTGTGTATGTCAGAGGGCTGATAGTCATAACAGTTGGATGGTGAGTGGAGTTTTATTTGGACTTCTGGATGCTGCTGCATTAATTTGTTGTTTTTGCTGTTAGTGATACTTTCTCTGTCTGAAGGCTTTGACATGTGTACATCTTAAAAAAACATGACTGGAAACACGGTTATCGGTACACATGGCCAAGAAACTGGTTTTCTTCAGGAGAAATCTAGCTGCGTAATCTCGATGCCGTAGCTCGATTAAGGAAAACGCATTTCATTTCATAGCTTAATGTTTGTGGTTATCTGAGACACCAATCAAAGTGCTTTATATAAATAAAAAGAAAGACAAATACATAAAAATGTGTCTACTAGTAAAATCAATGTAAAAGGCGTCCAATAACGCTAATGTGTTCCACCCGCTATCTGCTGCTATAGTGCAGAACTCGATGGTGTAGTCAAAGACCTGACAGTGATGCTGTTTGATCTGCATAGAAAGGCTTCTCTGGCAGGCGAGGTATGTCAAAAATTTTGCTAGGGTCTCCTGAAACAAAGTGAGTGACTGACAGATGTTAGAGTTTAGAGACCACTCTAGTAGCCAGGCTGCAGCCCTGCCAGTTAAATGGGAAACCATGAATGCTACTTTTCGCCTGATTTGACACAAAAGCAGCCAGGTTTTGCCTAAAATGAATCACATTGAACTAAGAAAGTCATGACCGGAGCAGCAGCCGGATTCTCAGCAGGTGGTGTCGCTAAAGAAGCTGTTCCCAGGTGAGCGAGGACTTGGTGTAGTTGCCCTGCTACATGGTTTACTTAAGAGGTGACTGAGGATTGAAACTCCATCTGGCGCTCTGTGATAACTTTCACTCCCCGGCTAACCGAGCTTAACTGTGCCTCGTGCTGATGGATCTTGGTGCCCTGTGCAGAGAGGACGGTTTGGAGTTTCTTTGGGTTCGGCTGAGTCCATATTTGGCCAGTTCATTCTGTAACAACCTTGACACAAGATGGTGGAATCAACATTGCACGACAGACCACGATCGATGATGAACAAAAAATACTTTCAAATGTGTTCAAAAGCGCTCACTGGGAGGATCAAAGTACAAAAAAAAGTCGCTCTCTAAGAGGATAAAGCACAAACCATGGAGGAGGACAACACGAGGAAGCATGAATATACAAGGTTTGACATTCAATCACAACACCGAATAAGACGAACTGGCATAGGACCAAAGGAAACAAGAACTATTTATACATGAGGTAAGGGGAAACAGGTGAGACCAATCAGGGGCGGGTAGACAATCACACGGGGGGGAAAACACAAAGGCAGGAAGTGGGGATCTGAAA
The DNA here is from genome assembly GCA_023238725.1 of Scortum barcoo. Classification (NCBI taxonomy): domain Eukaryota; kingdom Metazoa; phylum Chordata; class Actinopteri; order Centrarchiformes; family Terapontidae; genus Scortum; species Scortum barcoo. The sequence continues at coordinate 5,144,803 of CM041550.1, forward strand.
TTAGAGAGAAAAGGTGAGTACAAAATAAAACAGGAAGTACAAAACCAGACTAGACATAAGTGACTTCAACTTAAACATAACATGCTCACAACAATACTAAACATGAAACTAAACTAAGGCATGACAAAAACACTTAAATAACAGGTACAACTGAGTTCTGTCTGTAAAATCAAACATGAGACGTTAAAGATAACTTACATTAGTATTTCTAGCTCACATCAGAATCAAAAGAAAGGCCAGGAAGTGAAAATACTGAAACTGCACCATGAAATAAATTGCATCAACACCAAGTACATCACAATCTTTTAAGGAAATGACAGTCTTTCAAAAATAGAGCTGAAGATCCTACTTCATGCCAATGAACAGCAGCTGCTGTGTAAAAGGTGCCTTTAACAAACATAGTAATGTTATTTCTTAGGAAGCTTCTTGGAATATCTCTGACCTAAAAAAAAAAAAAAAAATTAACCCAATGTCCACAATACATTCCTGTTTATTTAAAACATTTTATCATAAGTATAAGTGTCTCCTTTAGTTCACAGCCAACAGATAAAGTCAAACACTGTTCAAACTGTAAAATGAAAAGTGAAGAGAATTCTTGTCTTTAAACCTCATCTTCTACTACTTCTGCTCATATAGCTTCTGCATTGGTTTTGGGGGAACCACAATGCTGCTAATGTTTTTTTTTCATTTAGACAAAGAGTTGGAATTCAACATATCTGCAAAGTAACATTTTTTCAACTGACCTAAGTAAATGTACCAACACAAGTATGACTGATGTTTAAAGTTGCTGAGGCAACTGAAAGCATTTTCTGTGGTTGAAGTGAGGTGTGGTACCCATGGCAACTAAACCTAAAAGGGAGCGATCTGTCAACAACGATAATGGTATTAGGTCTTCTTTTTTATTAGTTTTTTTCAATTGACACATGCACAATGTTGCTGTTAATTTCGATACATCTTAGATATCATCTCTCAAACTTATTTACCCCACAGAGGGACAAACTGAGATGACCTGGCATCAGAGAGCAACAACAGGCCTTTTATTCAGAAAGGAAGTACATACTGTGTAAATAAATATGCAGCCTGTGAGGATGTTACAACATGTGAGTAATGATTGCAGCACACTGAAAAAGGTTTTTGTACTCTATGTGCAAATGTTAACTGAAAAATATTTCATGACCAGATAGACAGAAATACTCAAATGACCAATGAAATGTGGTAATGAATTGAATCGAGCATGAATTACTTGAGCATGAGCGCTGTCTCTGTCTGGCTTGATATTTACAACATGAAACATGGGGTGGACCTTTAATGACCTGGGAAGTCAGAAATGCACAGAAACAGGGTTAATTTATTTTTTTTTGACATGGGAAAAAGACCCACAAACCTCAGGGTCAGCTTCTTACAATGAACATGAAGGGGCAAGTCTTTGGTGGTGAGCCACACTCTCTGCCCTGGCCTGTAGGAGGGAGCTGGTTCATCAGCGTTTGTCCGCTGTCTTTCATCCAGACCAAGCTCTGCAGGAGAACCTGCACGAGTACTGGCCCAGATCCGATGACAGTGTGATGGCTTTGACCTCCTTTTTGTTGGCCGGGAACAGGGGAGGCTGGTAGCCATTGGCTCTCTGAAAAGGTGAGAGGCTCCTGGCAGCTGAGGGTAGGGTGTTGTGGGTGTATTCCACCCAGGTGAGGTGATCACTCCAGGTAGGCCTATTTGGGCCCGAGGCGAGGTCTGATTATGGGCGCAGACTGAATATGCCACCATGTACTTGGAGACTTCCTTTTCTATGGCCAGCCAGCAGAAGTGTTGCCTGATCATAAACATGGTTCCCTTGACACCCGGAGGCATTTGTGCATGGACTTGTGAGCCCAGTGGATTACCTTGGAGTGTGTTGACACAAGGACAATTCAGCTATTAACAGTACATGCCTGGGAGTAGCAAGAAAAAAGTGCATAAAGAAAACATTAATTCAAGTTCAGTTTGCTACACACTTATTTACTCTGATGCACATTGGTATAAGCCAGAAACCTGGCATCTCTTCCATAGATGCTAGTTCATCATTATTTGGGGTCCGACTCTGAGCTGAGGAAAACCTCAGGATTGAGTGAAGATGTTCATCAATGACAACTCCGTGTGATCTTCATCAAAGAGAATGATTTTTCACATAGATATGTGCTGCCGAATATTTGAGCTGCTTGGTTACGGAGTTGGGGCATTGTGTCGGGGATGAAACGTGGAAACTATGCAACACCAACAGAGTCATACTTTGACTTGAGCATGTCACTACACTGGAGTTCAGTCAGCTCCGTTTGGAGGTAGGTTGGTGCGCTTTCCACGTCAACTGCAAACAAATTACTAAACAGTTCAAACCTACATTTCTATGTTTCAAAGTCAGCAAATTGCTGAGTAAACTCGGCACTGAGTACAGGGTTTTTCAGCAAACTGTGCACCTGGCAACACGGAGGTAGAGATCTGCTCTTTCATGGTTTGGCAGTACGGAAAATGGCCACAAGTTTCCTTGCAGCATCTGAGTCTCCCACAGGTGCAGCTTGGTTTGAAAAGCCCTCACCGCAGCGTACATGTCTGTGATGACACGCCCCCGCCCCTGAATTTTTTATTCCGGAGCTCTGGTGTGTCTTTTCCTTTGCTTTCCATGGGTAGCCACCATCTACATCAATAACTGACTCTGCCCCTCTACTGCTGGGTGCCAACACACACACCCAAACAAAACTTTAAGTACAGTGAATGACATGCTGAACAAACGCAAGGAACCAACTCTAAAGATACAATATTCTTCACAGGCATTACAACCCTCCCCTGCAAAAACAAAATGTTGTCCTCAACATTAGCATATATTTACAGTGCAGTTCTGACGAGGAAATATAGTACCAATAATGCACTTTTAACCACAACATTAGAGACAATGCCAAAGTTTTAACATATCACATAATGACAATAACTTTCTTAAAATTAGATAGGTGTAAATAGCTTTCAGTGCAGTCCTACAGGTTTTACCATAAAAGCACATTACTATCATGATATCATCACACTCTGCTTCTGAAATGACACTACAGTGTTTAGACTTAAGAATAGTCCTCTTAGTATTTGTAACGATAGTACAGTACTGCATTTAGGCTCCAAGACAAAGCCATTCCTGTCGTCTCACTATATACTCATGGAGGCTTCTGACTCCCAGGTTTTTTACATATGCAGAACCCATTTTGTTTACATTATTTCACTATCACAATTTAACCACAATTATATATTGTGACTCAAACACCTTTCCAGTTACACAAACCTCGCCTGCCAAGTCAGAGTAGCATTTAAATCACAGTAGGTAACTCTATATTACATTCAGGCTTTTGATTTATATAAAAATTTTTCTCTTTTTTTTCTTTCACACTTTGTTTCATTCAGTCCTTATTGTCCATTGTCCATAATGCACAGTAACCACTCAGTTCACAAACAGTCCATGTTACCGTGTCCATTCTTGTGTCTATTCTTCACAGAATAATCTGTGACAGTCCATAGTGAACCTGACAACCACGGTGCCAAACCTAACAAACCACTTTTTAGTGGAGGAGAGCAACACAGTATCCCTGCAGGAACGTGGGAGAAAAAGCATAGCCAAAACACAGGTAAGAGACCAAAGAGACAAAACCAGGTGCGCTCCAAACATCTGTGGTGGTAGCCAGGACCTTTAAATTAAAGCAGACTGAACCCCCAAATATTGTCCATAGTGAAGGGGGAAAGGAAAAGATATTCTGCTGCTACTGCATTAACATACAGTGGGTTAGTGTAAAGTCCCACCACATGATGAGTAGTCCCAAAACCTACCAAGTTGGCCTAATGAATCGTATGTCAGTGTCTCTTTGGGTCCAAAAGAGAAAAAAAACGTCTCTCTCTGGTGAGTAGTGATGTAGTCATAATAGGGTTTAATGTCATTGAGGAGATGTTGTGACCTATGTGGCTGTATGTCAGGAGAGTCTGACTCTTGTGTGCTGGGCATGCCTGTCAAAATAAATCCAGACGGAATAGTTTCTTAAAATTAATTGTGACCTCTTGAGTGTCATGTTGAGTGTCCAGTTGTGACATTTCTGGTAAAGTCATTGTCCACAAATGCTTGCATTTTTGTTTTATTGTCCTTGTGTCTCTTTCTTTCTTGTCTATGAGAATTTTATTCCCTCAGTGGTTTGTGTGAGAAAGAGAGATAAGTGCTTTAAACTGGTTCCTGAACAGGCAAAGCATTACATGCATTAACATGTTTTGTATCTTTTGGTCATAATATATTTTTCCTCTTGCTGTAGTCCTTGTAATAGTTCTGGATGCGATGTCATATGCTTCTTTCATTTGCTGCTGCTATTTCTGAGCATATTCCTGGTGTGAATGACATCCTTCCTCCTCATTTATTCCAAAGATCAAGTCAATCGGCAAACATGTGGGGATTTCTACCAAAAAGCAAGTAGAAAGGAGAATATCCTGTTGCCTCACTGGTCGTGCAGTTGTAAGCGTGTACAACTTTAGTCACATAGTCACTCCAGTTTCCCTTTTTCTCCTCATCCAAGGTTCACAGCATCGATAACAAGGTGCGATTAAATCTCTCAGCTGGATTCCCCTGTGGATGATAGGGAGTTGTCTTTGAGTTGGTCATGCCAGTGTATTTTTGCAGCTGTCTGAATAACTGATTCTCAAATTCTTTGCCTTGATCGTGATGTATTTTAGCTGGGAGGCCAAATTTGAGAGAAAAATCATTAAAGATTTTTTCTGCTGCCGTTTTGCCTGATTTGTTACGGTGTTGGGTAGGCTTGGGCAAATTTAGTGAAGTTGTCAAGTCAATTATCACCAAAATATACTCATACCCTCCCACTGCTTCTTTCAAGGTGAAGATAGTCTATAGAGACCATTTCAAATGGTGCTGTTGCAGGTATATGACACATGGGGGCTCTGCTATGCACAGCAGGTGTTACTGCCTCAGAAGCATATTAGCTGTTAGTCGTGGTTTACACATGTCTCTCATGCCGTTGAATTATCCAGTCCCACTCTGTCTTGTTTTGAAGAAAAGATAAATGGTTTATTCCTTAAGTTTTTAAAAAAATATATGCCAGTTCCAAGACTTTTCTGGATAACAAAATTAAACACCAAGACACGGTAAGAAAACCGTGTGCTTCCACAGCTAATATGGTACAAAAAACATACTTCACTGTTCTACCACTACACACCCTGGCTGCGTTCTTAAAGCCACAGTACACAAAATACCAGGGAAAAGGAGTAGCTCCTCCTTTACATTACATAGTTAACTCAACTAACTTAAATTAAACTTAAATGTCCAATGTAAGTACTTTTGATTTACTGTTTGACATAACAACGATTAACTAAACAACATTCTTTTAAAGAATAGTGAAATACCACCAATGAGAAAAATATTAAAATGAGTTTGCCTCATACAGCAGGCTTTTTTTGAATGTTGCATTTACAAACTTGGGTTATAAAAACTCCAATGTCTCTTTGCATCCCTGGCCAGTAAAACCTCTGTCTAGCGAGATGTACGACACGCTCAACCCCCAAATGTCCCATCTCACAATGAAGGTGTTTGTACACCAGTCCTTTGTACTTTTCTGGAAGCACAATTTGTGCACAGGTTGCTGTTCTGCGCTTCAACAGACCTTCTTGGGAAACATACAATCTTTTCCATTCATGTAACAGCTTAGTTTTTGCCATTTCCTGATTCATAGCCCTCCTGTCAGGTTTTTCCCCAGATCTTTTTAACTGGTGTACACGGGATATGACAGGATCTGTGCCTGTAGTAACTCTTGCTGTCCTATTTTTATATCCGGCTGCCTATCTGCAGCCAACTCCAGAACCAGAGGACTGCAGGCTATGGCTGATACCCAGTCCACTTTATGTTGTCTCTGTGCATCGACTGTGCTGAATATTACACTTAAAACCTCAGATGAGCACTGCTCTGTGCACTCGCTCATATAAGAGTCCATACTCACAGGTGACCGTGACAGGAAATCTGCATCTGCATTTGTTTTACCAGGGCGGCACTTCGGCGTTATGTTGAAGTCAGCAAGCTCAGACACCCAGCGATGTCCGGTGGCATTCAGTTTAGCTGTGCTCAAAACATAAGTAACAGGGTTGTTGTCACTGTATATTGTTACAGAGGGGGAGTAAAACAAATAGTCTCTAAACCTCTCTGTAACGGCCCATTTGAGTGCTAAAAACTCAAGCTTCCCTGAATGTAAACGGTCATTTTTTTCTGCTGGTGTCAGTGTTCGTGAGCCATACCCAATAACTCTGAGTCTGCCTTCCTGTCTCTGATATAAAACTGCTCCTAGTCCCTGTTCTGAAGCATCGATATGAAGAATGAAGGGATCTTCAAACTTTGGATAAGCCATCACAGAGTGGGTTAGTTAGGACATCAACTAAATAGTTCAGAGCTTCCTGGTGAGTGTTAATTCCATACTATTTTCTGGTGTGGGGGGAGCTGTCCTGCCCTTACTGAAAAGGAGGTAGGCTTTAGCTTAGGATTTGGGGTTACATCTGTTGAAAGCAGGTCATACAAGCATTTTGCATGACGAGAAAAATCCTGCACATACCCTCTATAGTACCCCAGGAAACCCAGAAGTTTGCGCAACTCTTTGACATTTGTAGGGGGTTTTGTCTTTAGTGCTTGCACAGCTGTTATTTCTTTATTGTCCATCCTATAGCCTTCAGCTGAGATCACTTTGCCAACATAACATACTTCATTTTTAAACAGGTTACATTTATCTGGCCTCAGTTTAATTCTCCAAGCTTTCTGTGTTTTGAGGACAGACCTCACATCCTCCACATGCTGTGCAAATGTTTTACTGTAGACTAAGACATCATCCAAATATGGGATGCATACTTTGTCCCTGAGACCTTCCAGGCTCTCCTCCATACTACGCTGGAAAGTAGAGGGTGCATTTGTGAGGCCAAATGGAATCCTGTTCCATTCATACAGCCCCCATGGGGTAGTGAAGGCTGTGAATTTTTTTGAGTCCTCACTGACACTGCCTTGGTGATATGCTTTGCCTTGGTCCAGTACATTGAACCAAGTATTCCCACCAAGACCATCAAGTATCTCCTGTATGCGTGGTATGGGGTGCCTATCTGGGATTGTCTTCTTGTTAAGCCCCCTATAGTCAACACAAAGTCTTAGGCTTCCATCTCTCTTTCTCACACAAACCACTGCAGCTGCATATGGGGAAGTGGATTTGCGGATAAAGCCTTTGTTTAACAAGTCCTGGATGTGATTCTTGACCTCATCATACAATGGGCGAGGTATGGCATTGTATGTTTTGGCTACTGGAACATTATCAGTTAGCCTAATGTCCATTTTTAAATTTTTAATGTAGCCAACATCATCCTTGTGTGTAGCAAATGCACCTGATTCTTCCCTGAGCATTTGTTTCACCACCACCTGTTGTTCACTGGTTAGGTGGTCCACACTGACAGGTGGATCAAACAGTTTTTCTTGGGGATCACACTGAGACAATTCTGTGGTGGAGCATGATGGAGTTGGTGGAGATTCTCAGCAACTACAGAGTTAACCTGGTGTTCCTCTGGGTACACCGGATAACAGTCTGCTATTCTCTGTATGCTCCCTAACACAGTTTTTCATGGCACTGTGATGTCATGTTGCGTTGTATTCCACCGATAAATGCTTACTTTACGTGTGGAGCAAGACACAGCTACCAACTGGCAATTAATTTTAAGTCCTTCATCCAATGACAGGTCCTCCTCAGGTTCAAAAAGCATTTCGGTTTTCACTTCAGGATTTATTTTGACAGGGCAGGTGATACATTTGCTTTGCCCCCGTGGTACTACCACAGACATGTTTCCTGTTTTGACAGAGTACGTAACACCCTCATGTGTAGCCCCCTGGATAAGGTTTAGCAATGTTTCTGCCTTTTCTGATCCTAGTCTTAGTGAATTCCTCAGTAATGCAACACTCTCACTCAACTGAACTTGATCCTCTCTGTTTATCAACATCTCCTCAATGACATTAAACCCTATTATGGGCCTCTGTACTACATCACTACTCACCAGCACTGGAACTAGTATCTCATTGGACCTGTTTTTTTTCTCTTTTGGATCGCACAGACTGAAACTAACTGGGACCCAGCCCTGAAAAGGAATTTCTGAACCATTTGCAGCTCTTAAGTTCAGCAGTTCATCATCACTTAGCAGTTCGCTGATGGGATGGATTCTTGGTAGGTTTTGGGACTTCCATGTTTCACTCACAATGGACACTTGTGCTCCTGTGTCCCACAGGGCTTGCATCTTGACACTGTTCATTTTGCACCAGACTAGACACTTTTTGCCTACCAACTGTGCAACCTGCTTGCGTTTCGTACCAGGGCTGTGTAAATGATAGGATTGATCTCCTTGAGATTTAACATTTGGCTTTGAAGGTGCTAAGGGGTGATGAGTGAGCAATCTTTTCCTTTCCCCCTTCACTATGCACAGGCTTACAGACTCCATTTGGGGGTTCAGCTTTGGGTCATTTTGGGACTTTAATTTAAAGGTCATGGTGCATCCCTCAGTCGCAACCTCTCCTAGTTTCCTGACGGTTTCCAACTTCCCCCTACCCTGCACCCTTTTGCCCAATGTGTGTCACTGCCGCACTTGAAACAGTGGTTGCAGTCCTTTTTATCCTGCTGACATGCTACACATTGTCTCTTTGGTCTCTTAAAAGCGGTAGTCTGTGTTTTGGCCTTGTCATCATCAGCAGTTTTTCTCCCACGCTGAACAGTTTGCACAAGAGATGCTACCTGTCCCTGTGAGCTCTCTAATTGCTGTGTTGCTCTCCTCCAACTTAGCAAATAACGGGTTCTCTTTAATCGGCTTGTTAGGTTTGGCTGCAACCTGTGGTTGTCAAAGGGTCATTTTCATCACCACTTCCCTCTACTGTGCTAAGATTTGCCCGGTACGTGATTTTCTTTGAGGTTTTAATCTTTTGAACTGGTGCTGAAGGCTGCTGAAGCTCAGAGGGTCTTTTGACATGGACTCACCAACATGTCCGTTTATCCTGAAGTCCTTTCTGAATCCGCTGGGAGCCCAGCAGCTGTTGCTGATGGAGTCTCTGCCTCTGCTTCGAATCCCCTCGTCCCGCACCGTCTCTCTCACAGCCTGTGTTTCCAGCGTCGGTATAAGCTGTGTGCTGTCTCCGGCCGGTCGTCCCGACGCAGGCTGCTCCGGGTGGCCGGTCTCCTCCTCCGCATCGTCCGCCGCAGGTGGAGAGCAGAGCGGCGCCGCTCCCGCGTTGTCTGCGGCTGCTGGGTCCTCCCGCAGAGTGCCGAGTGCGTCGTTTAGGTCCAAAAGCACAGACATGCCTTCGTCTTCCCTCTCCAGAAACTCTTCACGTTCACAAAACTTTACAATGTGCTTAACCAGTGCACGGCGGGTTTTATTTTTAATGTCCTCAGAGTCTTTTCCCGCAATTTTACAGTACTCACAAATCCGGTGTAGTTCTTTCACAGTCAATCCAAACAGCTTAGCCTCTATTTCCAACAAAAACTCTTCTCGGTGCTCCGACATCTTGCTTATAGCGTTTTTTTTAATCGTCAAAACCAGCTTAATGTTTGTTGTTATCTGAGACACCAATCAAAGTGCTTTATATAAATCAAAAGAAAGACAAATACATAAAAATGTGTATCTAGTAAAATCAAATGTAAAAGGCGTCCAATAATGCTAGTGTGTTCCACCCGCTATCTGCTGCTATAGTGCAGAACTCGATGGTGTAGTCAAAGACCTGACAGTGATGCTGTTTGATCTGCATTAGGGCCTGAAAGGCTTCTCTGGCAGGCGAGGTGTGGTCAAAAATTTTGCTCAGGGTCTCCTGAAACAAAGTGATTGACTGACAGATGTTTGAGTTTAGAGACCACTCTGCAGTAGCCCAGGCTGCAGCCCTGCCAGTTAAATGGGAAACCATGAATGCTACTTTTGCCTGATTTGACACAAAAGCAGCCAGGTTTTGCCTAAAATGAATCACAGTGAACTAAGAAAGTCATGACCGGAGCAGCAGCCGGATTCTCAGCAGGTGGTGTCGCTAAAGAAGCTGTTCCCAGGTGAGCGAGGACTTGGTGTAGTTGCCCTGATACGTGGTTTACTTAAGAGGTGACTGAGGATTGAAACTCCATCTGGCGCTCCGTGACGACTTTCACTCCCCGGCTAACCGAGCTTAACTGTGCCTCGTGCTGATGGATCTTGGTGCCCTGTGCAGAGAGGATGGTTTGGAGTTTCTTTGGGTTGGCTGAGTCCATATTTGGCCAGTTCATTCTGTAACGACCTTGACACAAGATAGTGGAATCAAATGCACAACAGACCACGATCGATGATGAACAAAAAATACTTTAATGTGTTCAAAAACGCTCAATGGGAGGATCAAAGTACAAACAAAAGTCTCTCTCTAAGAGGATAAAGCACAAACCATGGAGGAGGACAACACGAGGAAGCATGAACATACAAGGTTTGACATTCAATCACAACACTGAATAAGACGAACTGGCATAGGACCAAAGGAAACAAGGACTGTTTATACATGAGGTAAGGGGAAACAGGTGAGACCAATCAGGGGCGGGGTAGACAATCACACGGGGGGAAAACACAAAGGCAGGAAGTGGGGATCTGAAACAAGAGGGAAAAGGAGAGTACAAAATAAAACAGGAAGTACAAGACCAGACTAGACATGAGTGACTTCAACTTAAACATAACATGCTCACAACAATACTAAATATAAAACTAAACTAAGGCATGACAAAACACTTGAATATAAAAAAAACAAACATGTTGAGACACAACAGAACTTTGTTTCAGGCATTAAAGCTACATGGAAGATATCTGATGCTTTGTGTCCTTCATGCATTTTGCAAATAAGAATGTAAATATTGTGTTTGTTTATTGAAAATAAGAAACAACAACTTTAAGGGCAGCTCTGTTTCATTACATATGGTGGTCATCAGCACAGGCAGATCACCTGTACAGGTGAGCAAATACGAGCAGGAAACTTCCTGTGCTGCATTGGGGATGTGAACCAGTAAAACATTTTTGATTTTGGCAAGAAAAAAAGATCTCTGTTCCCGACCTCCAACCCTTTAAATGTTGATACAGCAATATGCTCTTCATCACACTTACAATAACATATTACAGAGTATTTCTAAATGCATCATTTCAAACCTCATGAAATGCTAAGGCAGTTTTTCACAGATCCATTGCATAGAGTCATCACATCGCCGATCCAGTTTTTTTCAGTTTTCACATCATGTCGCATATGTACACAGTCCTCTTCAACAACAACTTTAAGGGAGCTCAGTTTCATTACATATGGTGGTCATCAGCACAGGCAGATCACCTGTACAGGTGTGCAGACACATGCTAAAAGCCCCCTGCGCTTCATTGGGGATGTGAACCAGGAAACCGTTTTTGATTTTAGCAAGAAAAAAAGATCTCTATTCCTGACCTCCAACCCTTTAACATTAAACATCCTCAATTATACGATATATGATACAGTAATATGCTCTTCATCATACTTACAATAACATATTACAGAGTATTTCCAAATGCATCACTTGAAAACTCATTAAATGCTAAGGTAATTTTTCACAGATCCATTGCAGGGAGGCATCACACCGCAGATAGTTCCAGTTTTCATCCTGCAGGACAAGTTCTGTCTGTAAAATCACACATGAGACATTAAAGATAACTTTCTGTATTACTTCTAGCTCACATCAGAATCAAAAGAAATGCCAGGAAGTGAAAATACTGAAACTGCACCACAAAATAAATTACATCAACACCAAGTAGATCACAATCTTTTAAGGAAATGACAGTCTTTCAAAAATAGAGATGAAGATCCACTTCATGCCAATGAACAGCAGCTGCTATATAAAAGCTGCCTTACACAAACAGATATATGTTTAAATAAACTGAGAGGCTAAAATAAAGTTATTGGGAAAAGGCAAACTGTTAGGATCCCTGTCTTGTGTTTTGTCTCCCCCTGTCTGTCACTGTCTGTTTGTTGGCCGCATAGGAGGACGAGGTAACTCCAGGGCATTCACTACCACACCTGGTTCAGCCGCACCACCTGGCAGTCATTCTACAATCAACCCACCAACAGGATTTAAGCCCGGCTCATTCATCCACTCATCGCCAGATCGTTCAGTTACCTCTCTCGGTACTTCGTGGCTTCTAGAAATTCTTTCATTGAACTCTTGCCTGTACTTAACCCATTCTGTTTTTTGTACTCCAGACTCCTGGCTCCGCCGCGGCTGCCTCCCTGGCTTACCTCGTCTTCCTCCTGGCCTCATCTCCCCCTCTGCAGTCCTCCTTGCAGCTCTCTGGTGCAGCTCGGCTCTCTGCCCCTGCGGCATCAGCCCCACGCCAAGCCGTGACGCCCACGGCTGGCCAAACTCTGATTTGTGATTTCTACTCATTGAAAGGAACATTAAAACTGTTGAAACTTCAATCCATTTGGTGTCTGCTCTGGTCTGCATTTCGGGGTCTAGCTCCTCTCTGCCTGGGAATCGTAACATTACGATCTGGCCAAAACATGGACCCCGCGGACCAAGAACCCAGATCGGCACCAGTCCAGCAGGCTGTGACCCAGCAGGGGATCCTACTGGGCCAACATGATGCTAACATCCGAGCTCTGATCTCCGCTAACCAAACTCTCGCCCAGCAGGTCGCTTCACTCTCAGCTCAGCTCGCCTCCCTGCAAGCTCCGGCAGCCCCGACGGATCAGCGGAACCAGCCTGAGACTGGAGACGATCAGCAGCGGGACCTTCAAGCGGTGCCCCCCGAACCAGTTCTCAGGTGTGTCCTCCCAGTGCAAGGGATTTATATTCCAGTGCAAGCTATTCTTTCAGCTCAAGTCCATATCATTCTCTAACGACTTCTTCCAAGATTCACTTTATGTTGGGGTTGCTGCAGGGAAAGGCTCTTACCTGGGCTGAAGCAAGGTTCGCTGGGCGGACTTTTTCCGGACTCACCTTCTCCGCCTTCCTCGAGGAGTTTCGCCGGGTTTTTGAGTCCCCAGCTACCCCCTTCTGTGCTTCCTCGCGGCTCTTCACCATCACCCAGGACCGGCGCTCGGTCGCGGATTACACCCTGGAGTTTCGGACCCTGGCGGCCGAGGTGGATTGGACCGAGGACGCAAGTTGTGTGCCGCCTTCTACAATGGGCTCCGTGAGTACATCAAGGACCGAACTTGCGTCTCGGGAGGAGCCTGTCGGCTTGGAGGCGCTAATAAAATTAACTGGCAATATAGACTCCCGTTTACAGGCTCGCCTGACGTGAGCGCCGTCCCCCAGCCCAGTTTCCCCTGAGATTCCTAATTCCCCCGGGGGACCGCCTCCAAATTCTGCAAGTCGGGCTCCTGAAGTCTCCGAGTGTTCCGACCCCTGAGGAACCCATGCAGGTGGGAGGGGCTCATCTCTCCCCAGAGGAACGGAATCGCCGGCTCCGAGCGGGTGAGTGTGTTTACTGTGGGAGAACTGGTCACTCCTTGCCTGCCTGTCCCCGGCGACCAAAAGACCGGGCCCGCCAGTAAGCATGGGAATTCTGGCGGGCCGGGTCCAAAGTCCCAGGGGGTCTCTAACTCGTCTCCAAATTCCAGCCACCATCTGCTTCCAGCTTCAACGGTTCTCCCTTTCAGGCTCTCATCGATTCCGGGGCGGAGGAGAATTTTATTGACGAGCAGGCAGCAGAGCAGGCTGGCATTCCCTCGGAGCCGCTGGAGAGACCCCGCAACGCCCTCGCAGTGGACGGCCGAATCCTGGCTCAGGTTACTCACCGCACACTCCCTGTGAAACTTGTCCTGTCTGGCAATCATGTCGAATCTATCCAGCTCCTTGTCATCTCATCCCCCGCTACACCCCTCATCATAGGGTATCCTTGGTTGGCAACTCATAATCCTCACATGGAT
>CM041550.1:5159247-5240908 GCA_023238725.1 Scortum barcoo
GTAGAAGTAGAACTATGTAAGTATAAGTAGGAAAATGTACTTGTCCCCTGTCACTGAAATGCTAATAATACTCTAATACTATAAATAGATAATTATTGGTCATGCATTAGTGTAATAGCAGGATGTTACTGGAGTAGATTTTGAACATGCATGGATGATGTTTTGTTCTTAGAAATAAACTGAAAAGAATCAATGAAAATAAGATTAAAGGCTTTTATATAAGATAGATAGATAGATAGATAGATAGATAGATAGATAGATAGATAGATAGATAGATAGATAGATAGATAGATAGATAGATAGATAGATAGATAGATAGATACAGATAGATAGATAGTGAATAGATAGATAGATAGATAGATAGATGAATGATATGATAGATAGATAGATAGATAGATAGATAGATAGATAGATAGATGAGATAGATAGAATTAGATAGATAGATGATGATAGATAGATATGGATGATAGATAGATAGATAGATAGATAGATAGATAGATAGATAGATAGATAGATAGATAGATAGATAGATAGATATGAGATAGGATAGATGAGTAATATTTAGGAGTAAGGATGGAGACAAGTTAGACTCTTTGGCAGAGAAACTGAACAGGGTTGGGAACACGGAATCCAGGAACAGGAAGTATAAAGGAAGGGAGGAACACACAAGGGATGGTAAAACAGCACAGGTAAGCACAGGAAAGCACAGATCAGCACAGATGACACGACAAAGAACAAAATGGAGGAATGACTTAAATACACTGGAGACTAACAGGTGGTGAAACCAATAGGGTGAGCAGGCAATCAAAAAAGGAGGGAGAGGACAGGAAGCAAAGCGCTACAAGTGATGAGAGGCGAACAATAAAACAAAGTACAAGGCAACAGTACAGGCATAACATGTGGACTGTAGGTTGTAACTACTTTTAGCACTCTGGTTCTCAGAGGTTAAAGAGAAACTGAAACCAGGCCAGCATCATCTTACATATATGTATGTATCACTGTCCATCTGACTTTCTGTGCCATTTTTCACAGTATGAGCGGGCGAGATCTATTCACGTGAACGCAGCAACTTTGTCGAATACTAAACCTCAGTCAGGCATGTGAGGTCCAGCATTGGAGCATCTATTCACAGGTAATAGATGTAGATACAATAAAAATTATATTTTATTATCAGAATGCATCATAAATACTGAAATGTAAAATTTGTATTGTTTTATATTTGGTCTTGTGACTGAACAATAGCTTCTGAAATTTACTGAACGGTCACATGTATTTTTTACCATCTTTGTGACATGACCTTCTTGATCAGAGAAAGATCAACTCGACTAGACTTTCATAATTTACATGTTCAGTAACCTCACTGCAGAGCTGACCCACAAGATATTTGTCAACTTATAAAGCGATGGAGGAAATCTACTGAAAATGTTGGAAATGAGACATTTGTTTTCTCATCACAGAATCAAAGAGGTAAGAATGAGGAGTCGGACAGAGAGGCTGACAGACAGTTTGAGCTGTTGTTATTAATGTTGTATCATTGACACTGTTCACTGGTTTTCTCTGTGTTCAGGTCGCAGGAGCTCAGAGAGGAGATTTCATGGAGTTATTATTCTCCTTCTGGGGCTGCTGAGTGTTTTCCTGCTGGCTGGGCTCATCGGCCTCGCTGTCCACTGTGAGTCTGCTTTTCAAAATGAAATTGTGAACTTTTAAGGAGCATTATTCTGCCCTGAAGTGTTTTACTTAACTTTTTATTTGCCACCTTATCTTTTCTGTGATGTCTCCTTTCTTGACTTGAATTTCTTCCCTTACTTGTTGTCCTTAAAACACATATATCAGTTTTGAAAAGCACCATGCCAAATTTCATGAACTGCATCAGCTTAACAACTTTATCATTGAAAATTAGGAAGTACTTTA
Organism: Scortum barcoo; assembly: GCA_023238725.1. Taxonomy (NCBI): domain Eukaryota; kingdom Metazoa; phylum Chordata; class Actinopteri; order Centrarchiformes; family Terapontidae; genus Scortum; species Scortum barcoo. Next base: position 5,161,159 of record CM041550.1, read on the forward strand.
TTGAAGTACAGAAACTTCAGATAGTATCAGTATGAATGAATGAGGTATTTCCTCCTAAATAAACGTGTATCTTTGATCTATTTCAGACCATTACTCAGTTCGTGGTTCAGCTGCAGAACTCTCCACCATCCGAGCCAACCTGACTGAGCGTCTCCAGGAGAGTAACACCAAGCTGGTTTCATCGATTGAAGAAAGAGACCAGCTGAAGGCCAACCTGACTGAAATGACTGAAGAGCTGAAGAGGCTTCAGAGTTTGTCCAAACAGAGTGAGTGTTTGTCTGTGTGGGTCCTCCACAGCTGTCAGGACACACCGCCGCCTCATCAGATCGTGTTTCTATGACACTGTTATATCCCACTCAGTTTGCCTTGTCCCAATAACTTTATTTTAGCCTCTCAGTTTATTTAAACATATATCTGTTTGTGTAAGGCACCTTTTATATAGCAGCTGCTGTTCATTGGCATGAAGTGGATCTTCATCTCTATTTTTGAAAGACTGTCACTTCCTTAAAAGATTGTGATCTACTTGATGTTGATGCAATTTATTTTGTGGTGCAGTTTCAGTATTTTCACTTCCTGGCCTTTCTTTTGATTCTGATGTGAGCTTGAAAGACTAATGTAAGTTATCTGTAAGTTATCTTTAACGTCTCATGTTTGATTTTACAGAGATAACTTGTCCTGCAGGATGGAGGATGCTCAGTTGTACCTGTTATTTCTTCTCCACTACGTCTGCTTCTTGGGAACAAAGCAGACGAGACTGCAGAGACAAAGGAGCAGATCTGGTGGTCATAGAGAGTTATGAAGAACAGGTAGTGTGATAATTTATCCTTTTTCTTTGGACTTTTACTTTACCTGAGTCAGGGGTCTGAATATAAAGTGTGTTGTAGGTTGTTTTGACTGTAAAACTCTGAGACAAATGTGTGACTGTAAAACTAAAATGGACTCACCTTCTCTTCTTACCTTCCTAAATGCTTTATGAAAAAAAGGTCAAACTGTTCATGAGTACAAATTTGAGGTAGTTTTACTTCAGTATTTTCATTTTATGTTCATTTATTCTTTTAGAAAACACCAATTGTCTCTTGCCCTCCAATCTTTTGTTAATCAGTTTTACTCTGTATGTTAACTATAAGTTTATTTACATCTGGACATGAAGTTTTGAAATAATATTTATTGCTGCGTACCAGCTATAATGATTATCAGAATCAGAATCAAAATACTTTATTTATCACAGGGGGAAATTTGGTAAATGTAAATCACTATAATGATATTCAATATCTTTTTTGAGATAATAAAACTCTTTTTACAAATAGTTCAAATGAAATCCTGTAAATTCCACACCTACTACGGTTAAAACTGAAATATAAATACAGGCTCTCTTTCCTTTGTCTTGAACAGGAATTGCTCACTAAAATCATCAAGAAAGATACTTGGATTGGTTTGAATGACAGAGAGAATGAAGGCGTCTGGAAGTGGATCGATGAGACTCCACTGACTCAGGCGTAAGTCTGACAGTGAATGTTTTACACCTTATGTAAATATAGACACAAATAAAGTATTAATGTGCATCACTAGTTTTATTTTTTGTTTAGCTGTACAAATTGAATATAAAATAATTGTTATCAGAATTATTACAAGCTGTTCTACACAGAAAACTCACTTTATTGTTAACCTCTTAGATACTGGTGGAACAGGAAGCCTGATAATGGTGGTGGAGTCATCCACGGTGGGCTGAAGAGGACTGTGTAAAAATCATAGTTGGCATGAAGATGGAAGAAAACTGGAACGATCGGCAGGTGTGAAGACTCTCTGCAGTGGATCTGTGAAAAACAGCCTTAGCATTTAATGAGTTCTCATATGATGTAAATACTCTTTAACATGATATTGCATGTGTGATGAAAAGAGCATTTTGCTGTATCAACATGTAAAGGGTTGGAGGAAAGATTTTAGCATGTATCTGTACACCTGCACAGGTGAATTCACTGTACTGATGATTACATTACCATGTGTAATGAAACAGAGCTTCCTTTAAATTACCACAACTATTAAAGCTAACATCATACTGCATATACAATATAATGGAGCTTGATACAGAAATGCATTTATGAATATAATAAAATGCCACTTTATCCAAGAAGTTGTCTAAATAAAACTACACAATACAGTGATACACCACTGTCCACAAATCCATATGCACGTGTTTCTGCTTTGTGTTTTTAATCCACACCTTCACATACATGCATGCAAATCTTTTTCACACCCTCACCAATGGAGATGTGCAACTGAAGGCTGTGAAATTAGTTGTGAACATCATATCACAGGTTGAAAAAATCAGTGATCCTCATTTGCTTGCATAGAACACCTCTCCAACAAAGAAGTCAGAGGTGATCTACAGACCGAAACTGAGGCGAGGCAAGGCGAGCCGAGTAGGTACTAGTGGAAAAGGACCATAAATGTCTGAGGTTTAAATAGGGCAAGCCTCCTTCAAAATGCTGGGTAACGATGTTCTGATCATGTGCACCTGATTTGATACACCTGTATGTGATTATAGCCACTTTAAGTGGGAAAATATGTGGGGATGTCCTAATTTTTTCCTCCATTAAAATACGCATTGTTGTTCATATCTTTTGTTTGATGAGTAAAAATATGTTAATTTATGTTGTTTAATTACAATTAAATCACTTTCTTTTCCAGAAATGAAATAAAAACAAGATTGGACATTGTTATGTGAACATTTTTTAATAAAGCGTTGACTACTTTAATGGGGTGTCCTAATTTTTTCATATCACTGTATTCTGAGGTGTCTTTCTGTCTTTTTCTGCACCTGTTATTGTCAGTTCTGCAGGAACATTTCTTCAACAAGGAGGTGAGAGCTGATCTACAGAGAAGCAGCTGGCAGAGATTTTAGCTTTTTAGCTTTTAGCTTTTTCATCAGGATAAATGCTCACTGAAACTAAGACCTGAACCCTGAACCTCTGGATAAAAGATCATCTGTCTTTTCACCACAGTCTCATATTCACATGTGGCTAATACCGCCCTCTTGTGGCCATGTGAATTGAAACTGCTGTCTGTCAGAGGGAAATGTGTTGTGATGCTACAAAGCTTCATGAGGGGGAGACATTGGGTAAAGAAGTATTCAGATCTGTTACTTCAATAAAAGTAGAATAAAAATAGAAATGCTCAGTTTCAGTGAAAGTCCTGCTTTAAATTTGTTACTTTAAGTACAACTATCTAAGTATAAGCAAGAAAATGGACTGTATTGTTTTGTTATTAGAAATAAACTGAAATTAATCAATGAAAAAGAAATTAAAGGGTTCTATAGATAGATAGATAGATAGATAGATAGATAGATAGATAGATAGATAGATAGATAGATAGATAGATAGATGTTTTAGTCCTCTGTCATTGTAATATATGTGGACTGAAAGTTGTCAACTACTTTTAGCACTTCTGGCACTTGTGACAAACTCACAAGTTAAAAAACTGAGAAACTGAAACCAGCAGACCATCATCCTTTACATATATGTGTATGTATCACTGTCCGTGCTGCAGATCTGACTTTCTGTGTCATATTTTCCCAGAGTATGAGCGATGGAGGAGATCTATGTCAATGTTGAACGCAGGAAACCTGTCGAACTAAAACCTTCAACAACTCAGTCAGGTAAGACTGTTGAGTGTTCAGTCTATTCACAGTTGTGAATACATGTATATAATAAAGATCAAAGATAATATTTTGATTTCTGTCAGGAATTTATCACAAATTTAAGAATTTAGGAGCCTGTAAAATAAAATTTGTATTGTTTTATACTTGTTCTTGTGACTGAACAATAGCTTCCAAACTTTCCTGATTTAAGTGAGTTAATGGTCACATCTATTTTTTACCATCTTTGTGACATGACCTTCTTGAATCAGAGAAAGATCAGCTCGACTAGACTTTTATAATTTACATGTGCAGTAACCTCACTGCAGAGCTGACACCACAAGATATTTGTCACACTTATAAAGCGATGGAGGAAATCTATGAAAATGTTGGAAATGAGACATTTGTTTTCTCCTGACAGAATTAAAGAGGTAAGAATGAGGAGTCGGACAGAGAGGCTGACAGACAGTTTGAGCTGTTGTTATTAATGTTGTATGATTGACGCTGTTCACTGGTTTTCTCTGTGTTCAGGTCGCAGGAGCTCAGAGAGGAGATTTCATGCTGCTGAGTGTTTTCCTGCTGGCTGGGGTCATCGGCCTCGCTGTCCACTGGAGCATTATTCTGCCCTGAAGTGTTTCTTTACGTTTTATTTGCCACCTTATCTTTTCTGTGATGTCTCCTTTTTTGACTTGAATTTCTTCCTTTACTTGTTGTACAAGTAACACATATCACATATCATATATACACATACCAGTTTTTGAAAAATCACCAAAACTGCATCAGCTTGAAATTTTATCATTGAAAAATGAGGAAGTACTTTATTGAAGTACAGAAACTTCAGACAGTATCAGTATGAATGAATGAGATATTTCCTCCTAAATAAACGTGTCTCTTGATCTATTTCAAACCATTACTCAGTTTGTGGTTCAGCTGCAGAACTCTCCACCATCCGAGCCAACCTGACTGAGCGTCTCCAGGAGAGTAACACCAAGCTGGTTTCATCGATTGAAGAAAGAGACCAGCTGAAGGCCAACCTGACTGAAATGACTGAAGAGCTGAAGAGGCTTCAGAGTTTGTCCAAACAGAGTGAGTGTTTGTCTGTGTGGGTCCTCCACAGCTGTCAGGACACACCGCCGCCTCATCAGATCGTGTTTCTATGACACTGTTATATCCCACTCAGTTTGTGTTACGATTCCCAGGCAGAGAGGAGCTTGACAGACTGGAGCAGACACCAAATCCAGTTTTAATGTTCAATAACTTTATTTTAGCCTCTCAGTTTATTTAAACATGGGTTATACAGGCAAGAGTCTGTTTGTGTAAGGCAGCCTTTTATACAGCAGCTGCTGTTCAGGCGTGGTAGTGAATGCCCTGGAGTGTCCTCCTATGCAACAAACAGACAGCCGCGGTGAAGTGGATCTTCATCTCTATTTTTGAAAGACTGTCATTTCCTTAAAAGATTGTGATCTACTTGGTGTTGATGTAATTTATTTTGTGGTGAGCCAGTGCAGTTTCAGTATTTTCACTTCCTGGCATCGCCGATTCTGAACGGTTCCAAGGCGGCCTGGGTCCTTTGCCATTCTGATGTGAGGAGGGAGCGGCCAACTCTTGTTCCTGGCGTGGAGTGGTGGTTGGTAAGTAAAGGGGGAAACACCAGTACAACTAACCAGAAAGTTACCCAGGGGAGGTCTTTAATGTCTCATGTGTGATTTTACAGACAGAACTTGTGAGATGAACCTGCAGGATGAAAACTGGAACTATCTGCGGTGTGATGCCTCCCTGCAATGGATCTGTGAAAAATTACCTTGTTCCTCCAGCATTTAATGAGTTTTCAAGTGATGCATTTGGAAATACTCTGTAATATGTTATTGTAAGTATGATGAAGAGCATATTACTGTTCGCTGTCTGTATCATTCTTGTGGTCGGTCCAGACAACGAAGGGCTATCGTATAATTGAGGATGTTTAATGTTAAAGGGTTGGAGGTCAGGAACAGAGATCTTTTTTTCTTGCCAAAATCAAAAACGGTGAGCCCCACCACGCTTCCTGGTTCACATCCCCAATGAAGCGCAGGGGCTTTTAGCATGTGTCTGCACACCTGTACAGGTGATCTGCCTGTGCTGATGACCACCATATGTAATGAAACTGAGCTCCCTTAAAGTTGTTGTTGAAGAGGACTGTGTACATATGCGACTGGCATGATGTGAAAACTGAAAAAAACTGGATCGGCGATGTGATGACTCTATGCAATGGATCTGTGAAAAACTGCCTTAGCATTTCATGAGGTTTGAAATGATGCATTTAGAAATACTCTGTAATATGTTATTGTAAGTGTGATGAAGAGCATATTGCTGTATCAACATTTAAAGGTCGGAGGTCGGGAACAGAGATCTTTTTTTCTTGCCAAAATCAAAAATGTTTTACTGGTTCACATCCCCAATGCAGCACAGGGAGTTTCTGCTCGTATTTGCTCACCTGTACAGGTGATCTGCCTGTGCTGATGACCACCACATGTAATGAAACAGAGCTGCCCTTAAAGTTGTTGTTTCTTATTTTCAATAAACAAACACAATATTTACATTCTTATTTGCAAAATGCATGAAGGACACAAAGCATCAGATATCTTCCATGTAGCTTTAATGCCTGAAACAAAGTTCTGTTGTGTCTCAACATGTTTGTTTTTTTTTGGGTATATTCAAGTGTTTTGTCATGCCTTAGTTTAGTTTTATATTTAGTATTGTTGTGAGCATGTTATGTTTAAGTTGAAGTCACTCATGTGTCTAGTCTGGTCTTGTACTTCCTGTTTTATTTTGTACTCTCCTTTTCCCTCTTGTTTCAGATCCCCACTTCCTGCCTTTGTGTTTTCCCCCTGTGATGTGATTGTCTACCCCGCCCCTGATTGGTCTCACCTGTTTCCCCTTACCTCATGTATAAACAGTCCTTGTTTCCTTTGGTCCTATGCCAGTTCGTCTTATTCAGTGTTGTGATTGAATGTCAAACCTTGTATGTTCATGCTTCCTTGTGTTGTCGTGTTGTCCTCCTCCATGGTTTGTGCTTTATCCTCTTAGAGAGAGACTTTTGTTTGTACTTTGATCCTCCCATTGAGCGTTTTTGAACACATTAAAGTATTTTTTGTTCATCATCGATCGTGGTCTGTTGTGCATTTGATTCCACCATCTTGTGTCAAGGTCGTTACAGAATGAACTGGCCAAATATGGACTCAGCCAACCCAAAGAAACTCCAAACCATCCTCTCTGCACAGGGCACCAAGATCCATCAGCACGAGGCACAGTTAAGCTCGGTTAGCCGGGGAGTGAAAGTCGTCACGGAGCGCCAGATGGAGTTTCAATCCTCAGTCACCTCTTAAGTAAACCACGTATCAGGGCAACTACACCTGCTGCTCCGGTCATGACTTTCTTAGTTCAATGTGATTCATTTTAGGCAAAACCTGGCTGCATTTAGGCTCCAAGTCAAAGCCATTCCTGTCGTCTTACTATATACTCATGGAGGCTTCTGACTCCCAGGTTTATACATATGCAGAACCCATTTTGTTTACATTATTTCACTATCACAATTTAACCACAATTATATATTGTGACTCAAACACCTTTCCAGTTACACAAACAAGTCAGAGTAGCATTTAAATCACAGTAGGTAACTCTATATTACATTCAGGCAAATTTTTCTCTTTTTTTTCTTTCACACTTTGTTTCATTCAGTCCTTATTGTCCATTGTCCATAATGCACAGTAACCACTCAGTTCACAAACAGTCCATGTTACTGTGTCCATTCTTGTGTCTATTCTTCACAGAATAATCTGTGACAGTCCATAGTGAACCTGTGCCACTTTTTAGTAGTATCCTGCAGGAACAAGCATAGGGTAAACCAGGTGCGCTCCAAACATCTGTGGTGGTAGCCAGGGCAGACTGTATTGTCCATATTCTGCTGCTACTGCATTAACATACAGTGGGTTAGTGTAAAGTCCCACCACATGATGAGTAGGTTGGCCTAATGAATCGTATGTCAGTGTCTCTTTGGGTCGTCTCTCTCTCTCTGTGACCTATGTGGCTGTATGTCAGGAGAGTCTGACTCTTGTGTGCTGGGCATGCCTGCAGACGGAATAGTTTCTGTGACCTCTTGAGTGTCATGTTGAGTGTCCAGTTGTGACATTTCTGGTAAAGTCATTGTCCACAAATGCTTGCATTTTTTTTTATTGTCCTTGTGTCTCTTTCTTTCTTGTCTATGAGAATTTTATTCCCTCTAAGTGCTTTGAGCTGGTTCCTGAACAGGCAAAGCATTACATGCATTAACATGTTTTGTATCTTTTGGTCATAATATATTTTTCCTCTTGCTGTAGTCCTTGTAATAGTTCTGGATGCGATGTCATATGCTTCTTTCATTTGCTGCTGCCATTTCTGAGCATATTCCTGGTGTGAATGACATCCTTCCTCCTCATTTATTCCAAAGATCAAGTCAATCGGCAAACAGGGATTTCTACCAAAAAGCAAGTAGAAAGGAGAATATCCTGTTGCCTCACTGGTCGTGCAGTTGTAAGCGTGTACAACTTTAGTCACATAGTCACTCCAGTTTCCCTTTTTCTCCTCATCCAAGGTTCACAGCATCGATAACAAGGTGCGATTAAATCTCTCAGGCTGGATTCCCTTGTGGATGATAAGGAGTTGTCTTTGAGTTGGTCATGCCAGTGTATTTTTGCAGCTGTCTGAATAACTGATTCTCAAATTCTTTGCCTTGATCGTGATGTATTTTAGCTGGGAGGCCAAATTTGAGAGAAAAATCATTAAAGATTTTTTCTGCTGCCGTTTTGCCTGATTTGTTACGGGTTGGGTAGGCTTGGGCAAATTTAGTGAAGTTGTCAAGTCAATTATCACCAAAATATACTCATACCCTCCCCTGCTTCTTTCAAGGTGAAGATAGTCTATAGAGACCATTTCAAATGGTGCTGTTGCAGGTATATGACACATGGGGGCTCTGCTATGCACAGCAGGTGTTACTGCCTCAGAAGCATATTAGCTGTTAGTCGTGGTTTACACATGTCTCTCATGCCGTTGAATTATCCAGTCCCACTCTGTCTTGTTTTGAAGAAAAGATAAATGGTTTATTCCTTAAGTTTTTAAAAAAATATATGCCAGTTCCAAGACTTTTCTGGATAACAAAATTAAACACCAAGACACGGTAAGAAAACCGTGTGCTTCCACAGCTAATATGGTACAAAAAACATACTTCACTGTTCTACCACTACACACCCTGGCTGCGTTCTTAAAGCCACAGTACACAAAATACCAGGGAAAAGGAGTAGCTCCTCCTTTACATTACATAGTTAACTCAACTAACTTAAATTAAACTTAAATGTCCAATGTAAGTACTTTTGATTTACTGTTTGACATAACAACGATTAACTAAACAACATTCTTTTAAAGAATAGTGAAATACCACCAATGAGAAAAATATTAAAATGAGTTTGCCTCATACAGCAGGCTTTTTTTGAATGTTGCATTTACAAACTTGGGTTATAAAAACTCCAATGTCTCTTTGCATCCCTGGCCAGTAAAACCTCTGTCTAGCGAGATGTACGACACGCTCAACCCCCAAATGTCCCATCTCACAATGAAGGTGTTTGTACACCAGTCCTTTGTACTTTTCTGGAAGCACAATTTGTGCACAGGTTGCTGTTCTGCGCTTCAACAGACCTTCTTGGGAAACATACAATCTTTTCCATTCATGTAACAGCTTAGTTTTTGCCATTTCCTGATTCATAGCCCTCCTGTCAGGTTTTTCCCCAGATCTTTTTAACTGGTGTACACGGGATATGACAGGATCTGTGCCTGTAGTAACTCTTGCTGTCCTATTTTTATATCCGGCTGCCTATCTGCAGCCAACTCCAGAACCAGAGGACTGCAGGCTATGGCTGATACCCAGTCCACTTTATGTTGTCTCTGTGCATCGACTGTGCTGAATATTACACCTTAAAACCTCAGATGAGCACTGCTCTGTGCACTCGCTCATATAAGAGTCCATACTCACAGGTGACCGTGACAGGAAATCTGCATCTGCATTTGTTTTACCAGGGCGGCACTTCTAGGCGTTATGTTGAAGTCAGCAAGCTCAGACACCCAGCGATGTCCGGTCGGCATTCAGTTTAGCTGTGCTCAAAACATAAGTAACAGGGTTGTTGTCACTGTATATTGTTACAGAGGGGGAGTAAAACAAATAGTCTCTAAACCTCTCTGTAACAGGCCCATTTGAGTGCTAAAAACTCAAGCTTCCCTGAATGTAAACGGTCATTTTTTTCTGCTGGTGTCAGTGTTCGTGAGCCATACCCAATAACTCTGAGTCTGCCTTCCTGTCTCTGATATAAAACTGCTCCTAGTCCCTGTTCTGAAGCATCGATATGAAGAATGAAGGGATCTTCAAACTTTGGATAAGCCATCACGAGTGGGTTAGTTAGGACATCAACTAAATAGTTCAGAGCTTCCTGGTGAGTGTTATTCCACTACTATTTTCTGGTGTGGGGGGAGCTGTCCTGCCCTTACTGAAAAGGAGGTAGGCTTTAGCTTAGGATTTGGGGTTACATCTGTTGAAAGCAGGTCATACAAGAATTTTGCATGACGAGAAAAATCCTGCACATACCCTCTATAGTACCCCAGGAAACCCAGAAGTTTGCGCAACTCTTTGACATTTGTAGGGGGTTTTGTCTTTAGTGCTTGCACAGCTGTTATTTCTTTATTGTCCATCCTATAGCCTTCAGCTGAGATCACTTTGCCAACATAACATACTTCATTTTTAAACAGGTTACATTTATCTGGCCTCAGTTTAATTCTCCAAGCTTTCTGTGTTTTGAGGACAGACCTCACATCCTCCACATGCTGTGCAAATGTTTTACTGTAGACTAAGACATCATCCAAATATGGGATGCATACTTTGTCCCTGAGACCTTCCAGGCTCTCCTCCATACTACGCTGGAAAGTAGAGGGTGCATTTGTGAGGCCAAATGGAATCCTGTTCCATTCATACAGCCCCCATGGGGTAGTGAAGGCTGTGAATTTTTTTGAGTCCTCACTGACACTGCCTTGGTGATATGCTTTGCCTTGGTCTAGTACATTGAACCAAGTATTCCCACCAAGACCATCAAGTATCTCCTGTATGCGTGGTATGGGGTGCCTATCTGGGATTGTCTTCTTGTTAAGCCCCCTATAGTCAACACAAAGTCTTAGGCTTCCATCTCTCTTTCTCACACAAACCACTGCAGCTGCATATGGGGAAGTGGATTTGCGGATAAAGCCTTTGTTTAACAAGTCCTGGATGTGATTCTTGACCTCATCATACAATGGGCGAGGTATGGCATTGTATGTTTTGGCTACTGGAACATTATCAGTTAGCCTAATGTCCATTTTTAAATTTTTAATGTAGCCAACATCATCCTTGTGTGTAGCAAATGCACCTGATTCTTCCCTGAGCATTTGTTTCACCACCACCTGTTGTTCACTGGTTAGGTGGTCCACACTGACAGGTGGATCAAACAGTTTTTCTTGGGGATCACACTGAGACAATTCTGTGGTGGAGCATGATGGAGTTGGTGGAGATTCTCAGCAACTACAGAGTTAACCTGGTGTTCCTCTGGGTACACCGGATAACAGTCTGCTATTCTCTGTATGCTCCCTAACACAGTTTTTCATGGCACTGTGATGTCATGTTGCGTTGTATTCCACCGATAAATGCTTACTTTACGTGTGGAGCAAGACACAGCTACCAACTGGCAATTAATTTTAAGTCCTTCATCCAATGACAGGTCCTCCTCAGGTTCAAAAAGCATTTCGGTTTTCACTTCAGGATTTATTTTGACAGGGCAGGTGATACATTTGCTTTGCCCCCGTGGTACTACCACAGACATGTTTCCTGTTTTGACAGAGTACGTAACACACCTCATGTGTAGCCCCCTGGATAAGGTTTAGCAATGTTTCTGCCTTTTCTGATCCTAGTCTTAGTGAATTCCTCAGTAATGCAACACTCTCACTCAACTGAACTTGATCCTCTCTGTTTATCAACATCTCCTCAATGACATTAAACCCTATTATGGGCCTCTGTACTACATCACTACTCACCAGCACTGGAACTAGTATCTCATTGGACCTGTTTTTTTTCTCTTTTGGATCGCACAGACTGAAACTAACTGGGACCCAGCCCTGAAAAGGAATTTCTGAACCATTTGCAGCTCTTAAGTTCAGCAGTTCATCATCACTTAGCAGTTCGCTGATGGGATGGATTCTTGGTAGGTTTTGGGACTTCCATGTTTCACTCACAATGGACACTTGTGCTCCTGTGTCCCACAGGGCTTGCATCTTGACACTGTTCATTTTGCACCAGACTAGACACTTTTTGCCTACCAACTGTGCAACCTGCTTGCGTTTCGTACCAGGGCTGTGTAAATGATAGGATTGATCTCCTTGAGATTTAACATTTGGCTTTGAAGGTGCTAAGGGGTGATGAGTGAGCAATCTTTTCCTTTCCCCCTTCACTATGCACAGGCTTACAGACTCCATTTGGGGGTTCAGCTTTGGGTCATTTTGGGACTTTAATTTAAAGGTCATGGTGCATCCCTCAGTCGCAACCTCTCCTAGTTTCCCGACGGTTTCCAACTTCCCCCTACCCTGCACCCTTTTGCCCAATGTGTGTCACTGCCGCACTTGAAACAGTGGTTGCAGTCCTTTTTATCCTGCTGACATGCTACACATTGTCTCTTTGGTCTCTTAAAAGCGGTAGTCTGTGTTTTGGCCTTGTCATCATCAGCAGTTTTTCTCCCACGCTGAACAGTTTGCACAAGAGATGCTACCTGTCCTGTGAGCTCTCTAATTGCTGTGTTGCTCTCCTCCAACTTAGCAAATAACGGGTTCTCTTTAATCGGTTTGTTAGGTTTGGCTGCAACTGTGGTTGTCAAAGGGTCATTTTCATCACCACTTCCCTCTACTGTGCTAAGATTTGCCCGGTACGTGATTTTCTTTGAGGTTTTAATCTTTTGAACTGGTGCTGAAGGCTGCTGAAGCTCAGAGGGTCTTTTGACATGGACTCACCAACATGTCCGTTTATCCTGAAGTCCTTTCTGAATCCGCTGGGAGCCCAGCAGCTGTTGCTGATGGACTCTCTGCCTCTGCTTCGAATCCCCTCGTCCCGCACCGTCTCTCTCACAGCCTGTGTTTCCAGCGTCGGTATAAGCTGTGTGCTGTCTCCGGCCGGTCGTCCCGACGCAGGCTGCTCCGGGTGGCCGGTCTCCTCCTCCGCATCGTCCGCCGCAGGGTGGAGAGCAGAGCGGCGCCGCTCCCGCGTTGTCTGCGGCCGCTGGGTCCTCCCGCAGAGTGCCGAAAAGTGCGTCGTTTAGGTCCAAAAGCACAGACATGCCTTCGTCTTCCCTCTCCAGAAACTCTTCACGTTCACAAAACTTTACAATGTGCTTAACCAGTGCACGGCGGGTTTTATTTTTAATGTCCTCAGAGTCTTTTCCCGCAATTTTACAGTACTCACAAATCCGGTGTAGTTCTTTCACAGTCAATCCAAACAGCTTAGCCTCTATTTCCAACAAAAACTCTTCTCGGTGCTCCGACATCTTGCTTATAGCGTTTTTTTTAATCGTCAAAACCAGCTTAATGTTTGTTGTTATCTGAGACACCAATCAAAGTGCTTTATATAAATCAAAAGAAAGACAAATACATAAAAATGTGTATCTAGTAAAATCAAATGTAAAAGGCGTCCAATAATGCTAATGTGTTCCACCTACTATCTGCTGCTATAGTGCAGAACTCGATGGTGTAGTCAAAGACCTGACAGTGATGCTGTTTGATCTGCATTAGGGCCTGAAAGGCTTCTCTGGCAGGCGAGGTGTGGTCAAAAATTTTGCTCAGGGTCTCCTGAAACAAAGTGATTGACTGACAGATGTTTGAGTTTAGAGACCACTCTGCAGTAGCCCAGGCTGCAGCCCTGCCAGTTAAATGGGAAACCATGAATGCTACTTTTGCCTGATTTGACACAAATGCAGTACTGTACTATCGTTACAAATACTAAGAGGACTATTCTTAAGTCTAAACACTGTAGTGTCATTTCAGAAGCAGAGTGTGATGATATCATGATAGTAATGTGCTTTTATGGTAAAACCTGTAGGACTGCACTGAAAGCTATTTACACCTATCTAATTTTAAGAAAGTTATTGTCATTATGTGATATGTTAAAACTTTGGCATTGTCTCTAATGTTGTGGTTAAAAGTGCATTATTGGTACTATATTTCCTCGTCAGAACTGCACTGTAAATATATGCTAATGTTGAGGACAACATTTTGTTTTTGCAGGGGAGGGTTGTAATGCCTGTGAAGAATATTGTATCTTTAGAGTTGGTTCCTTGCGTTTGTTCAGCATGTCATTCACTGTACTTAAAGTTTTGTTTGGGTGTGTGTGTTGGCACCCAGCAGTAGAGGGCAGAGTCAGTTATTGATGTAGATGGTGGCTACCCATGGAAAGCAAAGGAAAAGACACACCAGAGCTCCGGAATAAAAACTTCAGGGGCGGGGGCGTGTCATCACAGACATGTACCCTGCGGTGAGGGCTTTTCAAACGAAGCTGCACCTGTGGGAGACTCAGATGCTGCAAGGAAACTTGGGCCATTTTCCGTACTGCCAAACCATGAAAGAGCAGATCTCTACCTCCGTGTTGCCAGGTGCACAGTTTGCTGAAAAACCCTGTACTCAGTGCCGAGTTTACTCAGCAATTTGCTGACTTTGAAACATAGAAATGTAGGATTTGAACTGTTTAGTAATTTGTTTGCAGTTGACGTTGGAAAGCGCACCAACCTAACCTCCAAATGGAGCTGACTGAACTCCAGTGTAGTGACATGCTCAAGTCAAAGTATGACTCTGTTGGTGTTGCATAGTTTCCACGTTTCATCCCCGACACAATTCCCCAACTCCGTAACCAAGCAGCTCAAATATTCGGCAGCACATATCTATGTGAAAAATCATTCTCTTTGATGAAGATCACACGGAGTTGTCATTGATGAACATCTTCACTCAATCCTGAGGTTTTCCTCAGCTCAGAGTCGGACCCCAAATAATGATGAACTAGCATCTAGGAAGAGATGCCAGGTTTCTGGCTTATACCAATGTGCATCAGAGTAAATAAGTGTGTAGCAAACTGAACTTGAATTAATGTTTTCTTTATGCACTTTTTTCTTGCTACTCCCAGGCATGTACTGTTAATAGCTGAATTGTCCTTGTGTCAGCACACTCCAAGGTAATCCACTGGGCTCACAAGTCCATGCACAAATGCCTCCGGGTGTCAAGGGAACCATGTTTATGATCAGGCAACACTTCTGCTGGCTGGCCATAGAAAAGGAAGTCTCCAAGTACATGGTGGCATATTCAGTCTGCGCCCATAATCAGACCTCGCCTCGGGCCCAAATAGGCCTACCTGGAGTGATCACCTCACCTGGGTGGAATACACCCACAACACCCTACCCTCAGCTGCCAGGAGCCTCTCACCTTTTCAGAGAGCCAATGGCTACCAGCCTCCCCTGTTCCCGGCCAACAAAAAGGAGGTCAAAGCCATCTCACACTGTCATCGGATCTGGGCCAGTACTGTGCAGGTTCTCCTGCAGAGCTTGGTCTGGATGAAAGACAGCGGACAAACGCTGATGACCAACTCCCTCCTACAGGCCAGGGCAGAGAGTGTGGCTCACCACCAAAGACTTGCCCCTTCATGTTCATTCTAAGAAGCTGACCCTGAGGTTTGTGGGTCTTTTTCCCATGTCAAAAAAAATAAATTAACCCTGTTTCTGTGCATTTCTGACTTCCCAGGTCATTAAAGGTCCACCCCATGTTTCATGTTGTAAATATCAAGCCAGACAGAGACAGCGCTCATGCTCAAGTAATTCATGCTCGATTCAATTCATTACCACATTTCATTGGTCATTTGAGTATTTCTGTCTATCTGGTCATGAAATATTTTTCAGTTAACATTTGCACATAGAGTACAAAAACTTTTTCAGTGTGCTGCAATCATTACTCACATGTTGTAACATCCTCACAGGCTGCATATTTATTTACACAGTATGTACTTCCTTTCTGAATAAAAGGCCTGTTGTTGCTCTCTGATGCCAGGTCATCTCAGTTTGTCCCTCTGTGGGGTAAATAAGTTTGAGAGATGATATCTAAGATGTGTCGAAATTAACAGCAACATTGTGCATGTGTCAATTGAAAAAAACTAATAAAAAAGAAGACCTAATACCGTTATCGTTGTTGACAGATCGCTCCCTTTTAGGTTTAGTTGCCATGGGTACCACACCTCACTTAACCACAGAAAATGCTTTCAGTTGCCTCAGCAACTTTAAACATCAGTCATACTTGTGTTGGTACATTTTGCTTAGGTCAGTTGAAAAATTTATTTTACAGATATGTTGAATTCCAACTCTTTGTCTAAATGGAAAAAAAAACATTAGCAGCATTGTGGTTCCCCCAAAACCAATGCAGAAGCTATATGAGCAGAAGTAGTAGAAGATGAGGTTTAAAGACAAGAATTCTCTTCACTTTTCATTTTACAGTTTGAACAGTGTTTGACTTTATCTGTTGGCTGTGAACTAAAGGAGACACTTATACTTATGATAAAATGTTTTAAATAAACAGGAATGTATTGTGGACATTGGGTTAATTTTTTTTTTTTTTTTTAGGTCAGAGATATTTCAAGAAGCTTCCTAAGAAATAACATTACTATGTTTGTTAAAGGCACCTTTTACACAGCAGCTTTTGCTGTTCATTGGCATGAAGTAGATCTTCAGCTCTAATTTTTGAAAGACTGTCATTTCCTTAAAAGATTGTGATGTACTTGGTGTTGATGCAATTTATTTCATGGTGCAGTTTCAGTATTTTCACTTCCTGGCCTTTCTTTTGATTCTGATGTGAGCTAGAAATACTAATGTAAGTTATCTTTAACGTCTCATGTTTGATTTTACAGACAGAACTCAGTTGTACCTGTTATTTAAGTGTTTTTGTCATGCCTTAGTTTAGTTTCATGTTTAGTATTGTTGTGAGCATGTTATGTTTAAGTTGAAGTCACTTATGTCTAGTCTGGTTTTGTACTTCCTGTTTTATTTTGTACTCACCTTTTCTCTCTAATTTCAGATCCCCACTTCCTGCCTTTGTGTTTTCCCCCCCGTGTGATTGTCTACCCCGCCCCTGATTGGTCTCACCTGTTTCCCCTTACCTCATGTATAAATAGTTCTTGTTTCCTTTGGTCCTATGCCAGTTCGTCTTATTCAGTGTTGTGATTGAATGTCAAACCTTGTATATTCATGCTTCCTCGTGTTGTCCTCCTCCATGGTTTGTGCTTTATCCTCTTAGAGAGCGACTTTTTTTTGTACTTTGATCCTCCCAGTGAGCGCTTTTGAACACATTTGAGTATTTTTTGTTCATCATCGATCGTGGTCTGTCGTGCATGTGATTCCACCATCTTGTGTCAAGGTTGTTACAGAATGAACTGGCCAAATATGGACTCAGCCAACCTAAAGAAACTCCAAACCGTCCTCTCTGCACAGGGCACCAAGATCCATCAGCACGAGGCACAGTTAAGCTCGGTTAGCCGGGGAGTGAAAGTCGTCACAGAGCGCCAGATGGAGTTTCAATCCTCAGTCACCTCTTAAGTAAACCACGTAGCAGGGCAACTACACCAAGTCCTCGCTCACCTGGGAACAGCTCCTTCAGCGACACCACCTGCTGAGAATCCGGCTGCTGCTCCGGTCATGACTTTCTTAGTTCAGTGTGATTCATTTTAGGCAAAACCTGGCTGCTTTTGTGTCAAATCAGGCGAAAAGTAGCATTCATGGTTTCCCATTTAACCTGGCAGGGCTGCAGCCTGGCTACTGCAGAGTGGTCTCTAAACTCTAACATCTGTCAGTCACTCACTTTGTTTCAGGAGACCCTGAGCAAAATTTTTGACCACACCTCGCCTGCCAGAGAAGCCTCTCAGACTCTAATGCAGATCAAACAGCATCACTGTCAGGTCTTTGACTACACCATCGAGTTCTGCACTATAGCAGGCAGATAGCGGGTGGAACACATTAGCGTTATTGGACGCCTTTTACATCTGATTTTACTAGTTACACATTTTTATGTATTTGTCTTTCTTTTGATTTATATAAAGCACTTTGATTGGTGTCTCAGATAACCACAAACATTAAGCTATGAAATGAAATGCGTTTTCCTTAATCGAGCTACGGCATCGAGATTACGCAGCTAGATTTCTCCTGAAGAAAGCCAGTTTCTTGGCCATGTGTACCGATAACCGTGTTTCCAGTCATGTTTTTTTTAAGATGTACACATGTCAAAGCCTTCAGACAGAGAAAGTATCACTAACAGCAAAAACAACAAATTAATGCAGCAGCATCCAGAAGTCCAAATAAAACTCCACTCACCATCCAACTGTTATGACTATCAGCCCTCTGACATACACAGATGGGTAGAGGTGTATTATTACTACACTTATAAGTATTTTATTTCCAAAATAAAGTGTTGCATATTATGTACTTTGTTTGAAATTTACTCTACCACCAAACTAGCCACGCCTCACATGTACTGCTGCCATGAGTAAAGACGAAAATAGAAACCAGACCAGCACTCAGAGCAAATAGCTGTCTGCCGATGAAAGCAGCAAACACATTGGCATGCATAAAAAGTGTTTCAGTCATCTCAAAGAAAAAAGACAAAAATAACTGGAATTTTTTGTGGGTGTGTTAGATCAGATGTTTCAGCTCTGTTCGTCTTCACCACCACAACCTGTTTGCAGTTTGCAGAAACATTGAACTAAACGTTCGTCCAAGACAGGATCAGGAGGAAGAGTTTGTCAAAAAGTGCATGATCATAGTTTGCGAACGTCGTTTGCCCAAGATAAAAGGCAAGCATTTGTAAATGTGAGCCTGAGCAGAAACACCGTGGCTGATCGTACATGTGAGCTTGCCACCAATCACAGGAACAGCTGATGGAAAAGAGAAAAGATTTTATTGCATGCTGTGGATGAGAGCAGCGACACATCTGATACTGCCAAGCTGTCAACCTTCATCCGTGGAGTGGACTCAAGTCTGTGCGTGACAGAGGAACTTTTGGGATTAAAATCAATGCATGACACAACCACAGGAAAATAAATATTTGAAGAGGTATCCAAATGCGTAAATGACATGAGACTGCCTTGGGATAAACTTGTGGGACTGACGATAGATGGTGCGCCCACAATGTGCAGTCAAAAGAGTGGATTGGTGGGCAGAATTCGAGAGAAGATGCAAAAAAACCATGCAGGTGAGCTTACAGTTTATCACTGCATCATACACCAGGAATTGTTGGGTGGCAAAGCCCTGAAAATGGAACATGTTATGAGCACCATAACAAGAGTAGTTAACTTCATTAGAGCCAAAGGTTTGAATCACCACCAGTTCAAGTCTTTTCTGGAGGAGTTTGATTCGAAATACAGAGACGTGCCCTGTCACACAGAGGTGAGAGGGCTAAGCTGAGGAAAAGTACTAAACAGATGTTTCAAAATGCGTGAGGAAATCTGTCAGTTTATGGAAAGCAAAGGAAAAGACACACCAGAGCTCCGGGATAAAATACTTCAGGGGCGGGGGCGTGTCATCACAGACATGTACACTGCGGTGAGGGCTTTTCAAACCAAGCTGCACCTGTGGGAGACTCAGATGCTGCAAGGAAACTTGGGCCATTTTCCATGCTGCCAAACCATGAAAGGAGCACATCTCTACCTCCGTGTTGCCAGGTGCACAGTTTGCTGAAAAACCCTGTACTCAGTGCCGAGTTTACTCATCAATTTGCAGACTTTGAGGCACAGAAATGAAGGTTTGAACTGTTTAGTAATTCATTTGCAGTTGACGTGGAAAGCGCACCAACCAACCTCCAAATGGAGCTGACTGAACTCCAGTGTAGTGACATGCTCAAGTCAAAGTATGACTCTGTTGGTGTTGCCTAGTTTCCATGTTTCATCCCCGGACACAATGCCCCAACTCCGTAACCAAGCTGCTCAAATATTCAGGCAGCACATATCTATGTGAAAAATGAACTCTTTGAAAACATCACACAGGAGTTGTCTCACTGATGAACATCTTCACTCAATCCTGAGGTTTTCCTCAGCTCAGAGCCGGACCCCAAATAATGATGAACTAGCATCTAAGAAGAGATGCCAGGTTTCTGGCTTGGACCAATGTGCTTCAGAGTAAATCAGAGTGTAGCAAACTGAGCTTGAATTAATGTTTTCTTTATGCACTTTTTTCTTGCTACTCCCAGGCATATACTGTTAATAGCTGAATGGTTGAATTTTGATTGAACAATATTTTTATTTTATTTGGGTTGTTTTGTTGTTGGCCTGTAAAAAAAGGTTTCCACTGAAAACTGGAAAGAGAGAGAGGCATAAGAATTGTTTTATTTTATTTATTTAGATAAAAATAAGAAATGAATGCCACTGATGTATCTTTTATTTGAAATTTGATTTCTCATGTGTTTATAATTTTAAGCTTTGCTTGTTCCAGATTCAGTGTTTAAGCAAAACTTGAGTTTGTTTCCATCTGAAAATGTTTATCATTATATATCTGGAGAGAAGGGAAAACATGCACAATTGTAGTAATTTTTTCTATATATATCGAGTCCAGGCTCGCGACTTAGTCCCAGTTTTTTATTTTGGCCCACTGTGCATTTGAGTTTGACACCACCTGATGTAGAGTATATCAGGAAAGCCAAGAGACTCAATTCTCGCCAGGCCAGATGAAGTCTGTTCTTCAACAGGTTCTGCTTCACACTTTCTTTTCGCCCCAGTCCATAAAACCATAAACCAGATGTTCTGTCCTGCCTTCATGAACCTGAGCACCATTGACCAAATAACCTGAAACAATCTTTCCACTTGAATAGTGTGGTTGGAGCGGTTTCATGGCAAATAGAATCAGATGTGAAGCAAGCAAATGTTGTGAGTCCGGGACCTTGTGGGTGTCCAAGTAACTGTTTGGTTTGTCCTTGTGTCAACACACTCCAAGGTAATCCACTGGGCTCACACGTCCATGCGCAAATGTCCTCCGGGTGTCAAGTGGAACCATGTTCATGATCAGGCAACACTTTCTCGCTGGCTGGCCAATGGAAAAGGAAGTCTCCAAGTACATGGTGGCATATCCAGTCTGCGCCCGTAATCAGACCTCACCTCGTGGCCCAAATAGGCCTGCTACACCCGTTGCCTGTTCCTCAACGTCCATGGTCCCACAATCTCCGTGGACTTTATGACCAGAGTGCCACTTTCCAAAGGTAACACAGCCATCCTGATGGTGGATCGACTCACTTTTCTAAAATGGCACATTTCATTCCACTGACCAAGTTAGCCCTCTGCTAAGGAGATGGCAGAGGTCATGACTCATATGTTCAGTATCCATGGTTTTCCCAGTGACATTGTTTTTGACAGAGGATTGCAGAGGACTCACATTTTTGAAAGAGTTCTGCCAGCTTCTTGGTGAAATCGTCAGAATATGCTCCGACTACCACCCGCAGTCCAATGGCCAGATTGAACGACTCAACCAAGAGCTGGAAACCTGCTTACAACGCCTCATCTCCCACAACCAAGCTACCTGGAGTGATCACCTCACCTGGGTGGAATACACCCACAACACCCTACCCTCAGCTGCCAGGGGCCTCTCACCTTTTCAGTGAGTCAATGGCTACCAGCCTCCCCTGTTCCCGGCCAACGAAAAGGAGGTCACAGTCTTCTCACACTGTCATTGGATCTGGGCCAGTACTCAGGCAGGTTGTCCTGCAGAGCTTGGTCTGGATGAAAGACAGCGGACAAACACTGATGACCAGCTCCCTCCTACAGGCCAGGGCAGAGAGTGTGGCTCACCACCAAAGACTTGCACCCTTCATGTTCATTGTAAGAAGCTGACCCTGAGGTTTGTGGGTCTTTTTCCCATGTCAAAAAAAAATAAATTAACCCTGTTTCTGTGCATTTCAGACTTCCCAGGTCATTAAAGGTCCACCCCATGTTTCATGTTGTAAATATCAAGCCAGACAGAGACAGCGCTCATGCTCAAGTAATTCATGCTCGATTAATTCATTACCACATTTCATTGGTTATTTATTTCTGTCTATCTGGTCATGAAATATTTTTCAGTTGACATTTGCACATAGAGTACAAAAACCTTTTCAGTGTGCTGCAATCATTACTCACATGTTGTAACATCCTCACAGGCTGCATATTTATTTGCACAGTATGTACTTCCTTTCTGAATAAAAGGCCTGTTGTTGCTCTCTGATGCCAGGTCATCTCAGTTTGTCCCTCTGTGGGGTAAATAAGTTTGAGAGATGATATCTAAAATGTGTCGAAAATTCACAGCAACATTGTGCATGTGTCAATTGCAAAAAAACTAATAAAAAAGAAGACCTAATACCATTATCGTTGTTGACAGATCGCTCCCTTTTAGGTTTAGTTGCCATGGGTACCACACCTCACTTCACCACAGAAAATGCTTTCATTTGCCTCAGCAACTTTAAACATCAGTCATACTTGTGTTGGTACATTTACTTAGGTCAGTTAAAAAATTTACTTTGCAGATATGTTGAATTCCAACTCTTTGTCTAAATGAAAAAAAAAACATTAGCAGCGTTGTGGTTCCCCCAAAACCAATGCAGAAGCTATATGAGCAAGAAGTAGTAGAAGATGAGGTTTAAAGACAAGAATTCTCTTCACTTTTCATTTTACAGTTTGAAGTGTTTGACTTCATCTGTTGGCTGTGAACTGGAGACACTTTTAAATAAACTGGAATATAGTATTGTGGACGTTGGGTTAATTTTTTTTTTTTTTTTTAGTCAGAGATATTCCAAGAAGCTTCCTAAGAAATAACATTACTATGTTTGTGTAAAGGCACCTTTTACACAGCACATTTTGCTGTTCATTGGCATGAACTGGATCTACAGCTCTATTTTTGAAAGACTGTCATTTCCTTAAAAGATTGTGATGTACCTTGGTGTTGATGCAATTTATTTCATGGTGCAGTTTCAGTATTTTCACTTCCTGTCCTTTCTTTTGATTCTGATGTGAGCTAGAAATACTAATGTAAGTTATCTTTAACGTCTCATGTTTGATTTTACAGACAGAACTCAGTTGTACCTGTTATTTAAGTGTTTTTGTCTTGCCTTAGTTTAGTTTCATGTTTAGTATTGTTGTGAGCATGTTATGTTTAAGTTGAAGTCACTTATGTCTAGTCTGGTTTTGTACTTCCTGTTTTATTTTGTACTCACCTTTTCCCTCTAATGTTTCAGATCCCCACTTCCTGCCTTTGTGTTTTCCCCCCCGTGTGATTGTCTACCCCGCTCCCTGATTGGTCTCACCTGTTTTCCCCTTACCTCATGTATAAATAGTTCTTGTTTCCTTTGGTCCTATGCCAGTTCGTCTTATTCAGTGTTGTGATTGAATGTCAAACCTTGTATATTCATGCTTCCTCATGTTGTCCTCCTCCATGGTTTGTGCTTTATCCTCTTAGAGAGCGACTTTTGTTTTGTACTTTGATCCTCCCAGTGAGCGCTTTTGAACACATTTAAGTATTTTTTGTTCATCATCGATCGTGGTCTGTCGTGCATTTGATTCCACCATCTTGTGTCAAGGTTGTTACAGAACGAACTGGCCAAATATGGACTCAGCCAACCCAAAGAAACTCCAAACCATCCTCTCTGCACAGGGCACCAAGATCCATCAGCACGAGGCACAGTTAAGCTCGGTTAGCCGGGGAGTGAAAGTCGTCACAGAGCGCCAGATGGAGTTTCAATCCACAGTCACCTCTTAAGTAAACCACGTAGCAGGGCAACTACACCAAGTCCTCGCTCACCTGGGAACAGCTCCTTCAGCGACACCACCTGCTGAGAATCCGGCTGCTGCTCCGGTCATGACTTTCTTAGTTGAGTGTGATTCATTTTAGGCAAAACCTGGCTGCTTTTGTGTCAAATCAGGCAAAAGTAGCATTCATGGTTTCCCATTTAACTGGCAGGGCTGCAGCCTGGCTACTGCAGAGTGGTCTCTAAACTCTAACATCTGTCAGTCACTCACTTTGTTTCAGGAGACCCTGAGCAAAATTTTTGACCACACCTCACCTGCCAGAGAAGCCTTTCAGGCCATAATGCAGATCAAACAGCATCACTGTCAGGTCTTTGACTACACCATCGAGTTCTGCACTATAGCGGCAGATAGGCGGGTGGAACACACTTAGCGTTACTTGGACGCCTTTTACATTTGATTTTACTAGATACACATTTTTATGTATTTGTCTTTCTTTTGATTTATATAAAGCACTTTGATTGGTGTCTCAGATAACCACAAACATTAAGCTGCTTTCTTAAATTTGAATACAAGAAATGTTTTCGTTAATCGAGCTACGGCATCGAGATTACGCAGCTTTGTTGGTGTTGTTTTCATGGGTGTGTGTTTAATCATGAACAGAATTAAAATCTTCTAAAATGTTCCTCGAGTGCGTGAATATCTCATCATGTGTTTGTTGTCATTTTCTTTCTTTTCTTGTCCTTTTCTTCCTCTCTTGCAGCAGCCCTGCAGCAGGTTGAAGCTTCAGTGTTTCGTTCAAAGATGCTCTTTGTCTCCTTGTTCAAAGATGATCTCCCTTTTCACTACACTGTCAGGTTCTCATTAAACCTCTCAAAAAGAAAACTTTACAGGATGATTAAACTCCTTTAGTTTCTCAGCGTTCACACCAGAGACTCTGTGAGGTTTGAACAGAACCACAGTTCATCTGTTAGTGTCTGCACCACAAGTTATCAGGAAGATACACTCTAAACCAGAAACTTCAAACCTCGTGTTGTTTGAACTTTGTTGTTTCAGACAGACAACCTGTTGATTTCACAGATATTTACTATCTGAAAGATCAGAATTAAACGTTCGTCCACGACAGGATCACATGAATATCTTTGAGGAAATGACATATACCTGCTAACTCACCAACATTAACATCCTGACTGGACATATTTTGAGGATATATTTTTTTAACTTTGTAAAATAAAACATTAAATCCAGATTTTCCTTTATCTTCACAATCTCTCTAAAGGATCCAGTAAGTTTCCCATTCAGGTTCACTCCGGTTTAAAAGTAATTATGAATTTGAAAATACATTATGAACTAAATTAAAGTTCAGTCTTAATGTTAATTTGCATTGTATTTGTATTGTATTGTATTTCTGTGTGCGTACAGAGAGAGCTTCGTAAAAAAGATTCCTTCCTTCATTTCTTGTATGTGTTCACACACCTCGCCAATAAAGCTGATTCTGTTTTCGATCATTACATTAAATGGTCTCTTTGAGTCGCTCCCTAAAAATAATCAGAATCAAGGAGGTTCTTAACTTGTAACTTCCTCAGAAGTTAAAAAGAAGAAATTGTCACCATGAAACAGTTCTTCATTTTCTGCAGCGCTGCCCTTCAAGGAAAGACTTCAGAGTCTGAGCGATGGAGGAGATCTATGTCAATGTTGAATACGATAAACGTGTCGACCCGAGACCTTCGACAACTCAGACAGGTGAGACTGTTCAGTCAGACATGTATATGATTATCACTTTATCACTGATTATCTGTGATTATTACGATCATATACTGGACTGTGTTCAGGTCGCAGGAGCTCAGAGAAGGAGATTTCATGGAGTTATTATTCTCCTTCTGGGGCTGCTTTTTTGTCCATTTTGTTTATCTTGAACAGAAATTCCTCACCGATTTCATCAAGGAATTTACTTGGATTGGTTTGAACGACAGAGAGAAAGAAGGCGACTGGAAGTGGATCGAATGAGACTCCACTGACTCAGGCGTAAGTCTGACAGTGAATGTTTTACACATTTAATAACACAAAGAAAGTATTAATGTACGTTGCTAGTTTTAGCTTTTGTATGAGTGTCTAATCAATTAATATCTAATAGTACTTTTGCAAATGTCCCTTTCTGACAATGAAAAACAAGACAAAAGTCTCTCACAGTACTGTCAAACTTTATTAATGCTCAGAACATGACACAAGACTAAAACTGCTTTGTAACATGCATCATGATGAGAAGCTGTTCTCTATTTATTCATAACTCAGGTCCAGTCCCTCTGATCAAGGTTTCATTCAGCATGATCAAACATAATGGAAATTTACATTTACATAATTTACATTAATTCACTCACAGGCAAAAGAAATTAAATAAACATGATATGTGTGTTTGCAGTTTCCCTCACAGACTTCAAATCCATTTTTTTTCTCTCCACAATTTAGTTCACTTCAAAACTTGAAAATCTTCATTATTGCAGGTAGAGGGAAAGTAAAAAACCCAGTGAAATCTCACTTTTCTGTTAACTTCCTAGGTACTGGTTTAGAAAGCAGCCTGATAATGGTGGTGGAGATCGGCACAGTTGGGTGAAGAGGACTGTGTACATATGCGACATGATGTGAAAACTGAAGAAAACTGGAACGATCTGCCGTGTGATGCTTCCCTGCCATGGATCTGTGAAAAACTGCCTTAGCATTTTATGAGTTTTGAAGTAATGTATATAGAAATACTCAAATCAAAAATGTTTTACTGGTTCACAGCCCCAATTAAGCTCAATGATTTTTAGCTTGTATCTGCACACCTGCACAGGTGATCAAGTGGTGGACAATTGTTATTCAAAGTGACTCAATGCACTGAACCCATTCAGATAACATTGAATGATGACCACACAGAAATGACGTAGTTTCACTTATTTGACTCAGCACAGCAGCCATTGATTTGGGGGTTTCCGTGGCTAAAAAAACATAAACCTCAGGTTGATTGTCACTCAGGCAAGATTAAAGGGTGGGGTGAAGATTATTAGGTCATGTTAGAAAATACAGGACTCTGTTGGCTCTCCAGAAACTGAAGTAGGCTCAGGCAAAGACTCAGACTACCCTGACTTGTTTTTAACAAGTCTAAGTCAATGTCAGTCCCTCTTCATCCATCTTCTGACTGCGCTATCGACCTGCTGCCTGATCCACCCATCCCCAAAGGGACGCCTTCTACTCCATCTCTGTGCCAGAGAGAGTGGCCATGGACAAGTACATCACCAACTCTTTAAAGGCAGGAATAATCCGTTCCGTCCTCATCAGGGTTTTTCTTTGTGAGTAAGAAAGATGGTTCTCTCAGGCCATGGCTACAGCTCACTGAATTACTGTTAAGAACCATTAGCCACTTTATTTAATGTCCTCTGTTTTTGAACTGCTTCAAACAGCCAATGTGTTCACCAAGTTAGATCTCTGAAATGCTTTTCTGAAATGCTCAACTTTTCAGTGCAGTCATTACTCATGTTTCCTCTGTAACATCCTCACAGGCTGCATGCTTACATGCACAGTTTATGCTTCCTTTCTGAATAAAAGGCCTGTTGTCGCTCTCTGACATCTGGCAGGTCATCAGATGTGCAGCAATGTTTTTGCATGTGTCTAAAACTAATAAAAAAGAAGACCTAATACCTTTGTCAGTGTTGGCAGATTGTGGGAATCAGTCACTTCCTTTTAGGTTTAGTTGCCATGGGTACCGCACCTCACTTAACCACAGCAAATGCTTTCGGTTTAAAAAAATAAAAAACATAAACATGCATATATATATATGTACATATATACACTACCGGTCAAAAGTTTTAGAACACCCCTAATTTTTCCAGTTATTTATTGCAATTCAAGTCATTCAAGTCCAATGAATAGATTGAAATGGTACAAAGGCAAGTGGTGAACTGCCAGAGGTTAAAAAAAAGGTAAGGTGGTAAGGTAAACTGAAAAATAATGTACATTTCAGAATTATACAAAAAGGCCTTTTTCAGGGAACACAAAATGGGTTAACAATTGAAAGCTGTCCTGCAGCAATGGAGGGTGATCAAGCCTTGAAAGCTGGTGCTACTAATTCCTACAGGTGTTCCAACATTTGCTGGATTACTTACAGCCCCCTCTGTCTGCATAAAAGCAGTGTTTGAATTGTGTACACACTGTGGTACCATACCCTCATGAGCATCAGTTGAACAATATTGTACTGCAGAAAGTAGTGTGTTGCTACAAAAATGGCAAGAAAAAGGCAATTAACAATGGAAGAGAGACAGACCATCATAACACTTAAAATGTAGGTCTTTCCTACAGAAAAATTGAAAAGAAAGTCAAGGTGTCAGTGAGTACAGTTTCCTTGACCATCAAAAGGCAGTCAGAAACTGGGGCAAACTCTGACAGGAAGAGGTCTGGCAGACCCAAAGCCACAACTGAACCAGAGGACAAGTTTCTGAGAGCTAACAGCTTGCGTGATAGGCGTGATAGCACAGCTTGACAATAGTGATCGTAGTAAGCAAGTCTCAGTTTCAACTGTGAAGAGAAGACTTCTATATATATATATATATATATATATATATATATATATATATATATATATATATATATATATATATATATATATATACCATTGTATTTGTGTGTATGTGTGTGTGTGTGTATGTGGGCATATATTCATATGTATAAACATTAGCAGCATTGTGGTTCCCCCAAAACCAATGCAGAGTATGGGCATGAGAGCCATGAGAGCTGAATAACTAGTATCTGACTTCATCTATTGGCTCTAAACTAAAGGAGACACTTACTTACTAACTGTTTTAAATAACAACTAACAGGAATGAAGCATTGTGAACGTTGCGTTAAGATTTTTTTTGTTAAAGATACTCCAAGAAGTTTCTGAAAAAATAACATTAAGATGTTGATTTCTGTCAATAAATGTATATTTCTGTACTCTTGTGACTGAAAAACAGCTTATGAAATTTCCTGTTTCAAATCAGTTTATAAGTGGTTTTCACAACAATTTTTAATCTTTGTGACTTCCTGATTCAAGAAGATTCAGATTCAGACTCAGATTCCTTTATTTGTCCCACAGCAAGGGGAAAAATTTACGGTAACGCAACAGCAGCGAAAACACACAATGTAAAATAGACAGTAAGAAATGCAAGACATAGAATAAACTAAGAAATAATAATAAAATATAGAATATAAAAAATAAATAAAAATATGAATAAAATAAAAATAAAGATAATAAAGAATAAAGTAGTCCAAGATAATCATTATAACTATGACTGTAAGTATACCTGTACATAGTACAGAGGGAGTGTGCCTGAGAATATACATATACATATAAGAAATATATAGTATCTCAGGTATAAATGAGTGCAAAACAGTGAACAGTGAAATGAACAGCGAACAGAAGTGTAGCGTTATTGCACAGAGGCCAGTTATAAAATCAGTTATTTCTTGTTTATTTGTTTATTGTCTATTGTCTGCAGACTAGCGGGCATTTTGTTTGTTGTGTAGTCTGACAGCGAGGTTGAACCCCACAAGACTTTGATCACTTACACGTGCAGTAACCTCACTGCAGATTTTTTTCAGGGTAACATTTACCTTTAGTATCCATTAACTAATGTGTCTATTAAATGTATATGTACTGAATTAAGTCAATACATAAAACTGTCTCTCATTAGAAGGAATCAGAAAATAAGCAGTTTCATTAAATTGTGCATAAAAATCATGTGAGATTTTATGACATGACGTCCAGAGCTGGATTTTTAACTGATATGCTGATCTACAGGAGAAGACATGCAGCATGAGTTGGACCTCAATGATGCACTTGTGCTTGTCAGAAATGAATATCTAAGGTTAGAAGAGTGCAATGAGGGATCAATATTTGCAAACACACACACACTCACACTGTACCTGTTCTTCAGTGCTGCCTATGACAACCAGGTCGGCTCCTCTGCTCCTGCAGTCGTCTCTGCCTCTCGTCCATGAACCAGACTCAGAGGAGAGGAGAGGACAGGAACACATGAACGACCTCCATCCTGCTGGACAAGTTTTCTCTGGAGCACAAAACATTTGAAATTAAGAGCCAGTCTGTCTATGTCAAAGTTACAGTAGGAGGGTTAAAACATGCATGTTCAGCACAGATACTGTCATGTTTCAATCCATGCCCTGTTTGTTTTTTGGCCTTGTGTTTTCTTGTGTCTCATGTTCCTTGTATTTTCCATGTCAGGTTGTTATGTCTTGTCACGTCTGTTAGGTTTTCATGTCCGTCATGTTTCTGTTTCTGGTTCTGCCTCATGTTTCTTGTATCGTCTTGTGTTCAGTGTGTTTAGTAGGTTTCTTGTGTTGCTTGTCTCCTCCTTGTCGGTCATGCCCTGTGTCTTGTGTTAGTTCTTGTCTCTTGTCTTTGAGTCATCCACAGTTCTGCTCACGTCCTGTTTTATTTTGTATTCCCTCCTCTCCTCACATGTCTGTCACGTGACTTCCCATCCTTCTATCATGTCCCGACTATCTGTTGAATGTCATGTCTGGTTTCTTGTTCTGGCGTGTCATGTTTTACTTTGTCTGCACTATAAACCTTTGTCATCGTAACAAACACTTCCATACCACAGTAGGACTGATGTTTACTGATGTTTCATCATTGCACTGATGTTTACTGATGTTTACTGATGTCCTAGCCATGCACTTTATGGTCTTTTTTGCATTCCACACACAATTTACTCTACTGTTCAGTCATATCTGCTACATATCCATATTCACCTGTGCAATAACACCTCACCACAGCACATCTAACTGGGTGAGGCTGTGTATATAAATACTGTTTCTGTTTCTGTTTCTTTCTTTTTTTTCTGTTATTATTATTACTATTCTTCACTATTTATTGTAAATACTGTTTTTTATGTCTTGTGTGTTTTTTCATCTACTATTTAATGTCTCTTTTACTTGTTTTTTGAGCTGCTGTGACAGTGGAATTTCCCCACTGTGGGATCAATAAAAGATCTTATCTTATCTTATCTTATCTTTGAAACCCTAACTCTCCCTCTCGTTTCAGGTCCCTTGACTTCCTGCCCTTGTGTGTTTCCTGCCTGTGTGATTGTCTGCCCTGCTCCTGATTGTTTCCACCTGTTCCCCATTACCTTAAGTGTATATATAGTCCGCGTCTTCCCTTGTCTTGTTGTCAGATTGTTGACCATATCTATGTTGTTCATGTTCCTGTCTGCGTTCTTATGTGTCACAGACTATCGATCCTGCCATCAAGCCACGTCATAGATACCAAGCCTGTTTTGTAAGACTTTTCTTTATTAAAGACCTGCAAACCTTCCCCGGAGTCTGCGTCCTGCATTTAGGTCCACCTGCTCTGTGTGGAACGTGGAAAGCCAAGATCAGGAGGCGTTAGTGTGTAAAATAATTGCCCATCAGTACCTGATCAGGCTCACTTAAGGTGGATTGATATTTAAGGTGGATCAGCCAACCCTGCTGCAAATGTTATTTGAGACCTGTCGCTTGATAAACACAAATGTGACATGTTCTTGAATATTTTACTGTGATAACCAGTGCTTTCACTCAGGACATACTTGCTGTTGTGACAAAAAGAATTCAAATATGTATGAAATCATTTCAGCTGGAAGGTTAATTTAACTATTTAACAGGTGACTTATTCTAAAGACATATGAGTGCTGCACTCGAGTCCGACATCTAGTTTAATGTGGTTTGTCAGCTGTGGTGAAAACTGACATTGTGCTGGTTGTGGCTTTCAATGTAATCATGAGCAGAATTAAAAGCTATGAAAATGTATTCTCAAGTGTCTTTCTGTCTCTTTTCTGCACCTGTTATTGTCAGTTCTGCAGAAACATTTCTTCAACAAGGAGGTCAGAGTGTTTTTTTTTCTTAAGGACACCTCATCAGGATAAATGCTCACTGACACTCAGACCTGAACTCTGAACCTCTGGATAAAAGATCATCTGTCTTTTAACTTTTGTGTGGAGAACACCGTACCCACCAGGACTGTTACGGAGCTTTCTCCAACAGCAAGCCCTGGATTACCCCGGACATTAAGGCTCTCCTGAAGGAGAAGAAGAGAGCTTTTGTGTCTGGAAACAAAGAGGAGCTGAAGTCTGTGCAGAGGGAGCTGAGGAGGATGATCAGGAAGGGGAAGAGACAGCTACAGGAGGAAGATGGAGCACCAGCTGCAGCAGAACAACATCTGTGGTGTCTGGAAGGGACTTAAGACCATCTCGGGCTTCAAGGAGCCAAAGTCCCAGCCTGTGGGAGACCAGGGGTGGGCAAATGACCTGAACTTATTCTTCAGCAGATTTGATCAAGCATCCGCCCCTCCCAGGGCCCAGTCTCCCATCTGCTGCAACCCCCATCACAGTCTGTGCCCCCCACTGCTCCACTGCTCCTCCTGACCTTCAGCCCACCCACCCATGACACTTTCAGTTCAGTTCACTTACCCCTTTTCCACTAAGGTGAACCTAGTGACAAGCTCAGTGTTCTGGGCTACCTTCAATTTGCTCAGTTCTGGGCTGGTGCTAGTGCCGGTTCGCAAGGTGTTCAACCAAACTTGTTCTGGGCTGGTGCTAATTTGTTTTTGACTTCAACTTTGACCAACGTTCCAAGAAAAGCTTGAACAAGAACTTCGTTTGCATTCCCACCAGCTTTACGGGCTAGAGAGCCACTTACGTCACTCTGTCTTCAATTTCCCAGCACAAGTGACAACTTCAGGCACAAGACAACAACAATGGCTGGCTGGCAGGCGGGCGCTCCGTACCTCAATGGTGTTGTTCCTTGGCTTTGAAAATCTACATTGGCATCAAACAAAATGGCATCCAAAATGACTGTTCCAAACATGCATTGTTGCAGTTGCTTTACAAGACTGTTACAACAACAATGGCGCGCCGTATTGCTGCTATTGAAAATCTACGATTGGCATCCATTTATCTGCGTTGTTGCTACAGAAGAAAGGTAATTATCTAACACATTTTGATTCTGAACGTGAAGGTGTTATTGTTAGCCTTTGTTGTAATAAGATGCTAACATGCTAGCTAGCTAGCATTAGCTACTACACATCAGTCACATTGCACATTAAACAAATTTAATGCGATTAAACAAATTTAATGAACAACTGACACACCAATTTCCACCTTTACAGGTAATCCTGCGGCTGAGCAAGGTGGTGAGCAAGGTTACCTGTTACGGAGGTCACCTGTTGTTTAGGCTTACACGATCATCACGCCATCTCACCTTTTACTGGTGGGACACAATTGTTCCGGATTTCAGCCCGCATTTCAGTTCGTGCAGAATTTCATCGTGTTTCCCGGGAGTCATTTGACTACATCTGCGGTCGGGTCGGTCATGTCATGAGGAAAAGGAACACGAATTACCACGCTTGTTGTCCCAGTGTCCCAGTCCGCAAGTCAGAGGCAATTGCAATTGCCATCTGGAAAGCTGTGGCCACAGGCAGCGAGTACAGGACCATCAGCCATCTTTTTGGGGGAGGCCAGAGCACTGTGGCTAATTGTGCTTGTAGGACTTTAGGACTTCTGCAACACAGTGATCATGGTGCTGCTTCGTGCCCATATCGCATTTCCTGACACTGACAAGCTGGTTGGAATGGCCACTTTCTTCGAAAATCGTTGGGGAGTACCACAGTGTGTTGGAGCAATAGATGGAAGCCACATTCCCATAATTGCACCAGAGCAGTATGCCCGAGACTACTACAACCGGAAAGGATGGCATTCAGTTGTTCTACAAGCGGTTGTGGACGGCAAAGGTCTCTTCTGGGATGTATGTGTTGGCTATCCAGGGAGTGTGCACGACGCAAGAGTACTGCAGCAGTCACAGCTGTGGGAAGCCCTAAGTGATGGGGAAGTACTTGGGCAAAACAAAGTGGACTATCTCTGGCTGCAACGTTGGACATTACCTGATTGGTGACCCGGCCTACCCCATGCAGAATTGGCTCATGAAACCCTTTTTGACACCGGCATACATATTACATATCATATTACACATTGGACTTGTATTTGCTGTTTACATCGGTCCATGTTGTGTATGTCTTATTATATGTATTAAGGCTCTATTCTGTGTCAGGTAGACTTTCATGTGTTAACAATAAATCTTACCTCGTCTGGTTGACGATGACGATGTGGTGGATGGTGTGGATGAGCTGCAGTGCCGTGGTGGCAGAAGCCCTTGGTCGGCACCATCAATGTCTTTGATGGCAGACAGCTCTTTAAACAACAACAACAAAAACAAGAAATCAGTGCTTCAAACCACAAACTCTTGTAACACACTTTATACAATGTTAGAGCTTTGTTAAGGAAAAGGCTAACTAACGTAACGTTGGAAATTGCTAATGCTAACTTTATTTATTGTTACCACGGGTAGCTAGCTGTTGCCCAAGCAAGCCCAGCGTTACTGGTGTTACCAATGTACACTGATGTGAGACATTTGTAATATTAGCTCGTAAAACAGCTAGACATTGCCTAATTCATTGTCAGTAAGGCTGAAACATAAAAAATAAAACTTACGAGGATCTGTGGAACTTTGAAAGGTATTATCTACCATACACTCGAGCATCACTGTTGCCGAGTTCAGGGCCCCGGTCAGCTGGCATGCCGGTCTGTCGCTGAGTACCGAGTTGAGCAGATCAAAGTGTGGACTTTTCCTCGGCCAACCAGCGCCGCTTCTCCTCAGCTCCCTTTTCTGGTCCCTGTAGTCCTTTTTTAGCTTTTTCAGTTTGTTGTTTATTTGTTCTATGTTGCGGTCGTATCCCGCTGTCGCCATCTCCCGCTGGAGCTCCATGAACACCGGCTTTGTGCTCCCTTTGCTCCATCTAGTTTGTTTTGAATTTCTGTGGAAGACCACAGTACAAGGAGACAGTTAGTCTCCTTCACGTACCATTGCTGTTGGAGTTTAGCGATCCATTGTTCTAGTCTTCTCTTTTCTTCGCTTCTTCTATTCTTTTCTTGCTGGTTTTTTAAAAATGGAAGCCTCAAAGTTTTGGTTGGTCTTATTGGTCACGATAATCCCGCCCCCAGCCCGTGACGTAAGTGGTTCTTGGTTCTAGACCAGCGCAGAGTTGGTGCCGCAGTTCTTAGGCAGTCGAAACAGGAAGAACTGGTTCCAGATTAGGCACCGGCTCCGAACCAGCCCTGGAACTGCTCTGGTGGAAAAGGGGTAACTCTGTCCTGTTCCCCTAACCCCCCCTCGATCAACACCTCCAGTACAGTACAGGCCAGGTAGCCTTGATGTCTCATCTGATGAAGACGCTGGAGAGACTGGTCCTCGTCCATCTGCGCCCGCTGGTGAGCTCCTTCATGGACCTGCTGCAGTTCACCTACCAGCCTGACATCAGGGGTGGATGATGCCTTCATCTACCTCCTTCACACCTCCCTCACTCACCTGGAGAAGGCTGGAAGCACTGTGAGGATCATGTTCTTTGATTTCTCCAGTGCATTCAACACCATCCAGCCCAGGCTGCTGGGGGACAAGCTGCAGCTAGCTGGGGTGGATCCATCACCTCACTACATGGATTCTGGACTACCTCACACACAGACCACAGTTTGTGAGGGTGCAGGGCTTTGAGTCAGATCAGGCTTCTCTGCAGCACCGGTGCTCCACAGGGAACGGTTCTGGCTCCTTTCCTGTTCACCCTCTACACTGCAGACTTTTTATACAACACACCATCCTGTCATCTCGAGACGTTCTCTGACGACTCTGCTGTTTTTGGCCTCATCACAGATGGGGACGATAGAGAGTACAGATGGACTTATTCAGGACTTTGCGGACTGGTGCAGATCAACGCTGGTAAAACCAAGGAGCTGGTGGTGGATTTCCGCAGGCGTAGACACACTCCGCCTGCACCGGTGAGCATCCAGGGAACGGACATCGACACTGTGAAGTCCTACAAGTACCTGGGTGTTCACCTAAATGACAGTCTGGACTGGTCGGACAACACCAATGCCCTTGTCAAGAAGGGCAACAGCAGACTGTTCCTGCTCAGGAGGCTGAGGTCTTTTGGAGTGCAGGGACCACTCCTCCTCAGGACCTTTTATGACTCTGTGGTGGCATCAGCCATCTTTTATGGGATAGTCTGCTGGGCCAGCAGCATCACGGACAGGGAACAGGAGGAGAATGGACAGACTGGTGAGGAGGGCCAGCTCTGTCCTGGGATGCCCCTGGACTCAGTGGAGGTGGTGGGAAACGGGAGGATGATGGCTAAGCTGTCATCCCTGTTAAACAACACGTCCCACCCTCTACAGGACACTCTGACAGCTCTGGGCAGCTCCTTCAGTGAGCGGCTGCTCCATCCACGCTGTGTGAAGGAGAGGTACCGCAGGTCCTTCCTGCCTGCTGCTGTCAGACTGCACAACAAACAAAATGCCCGCTAGTCTGCAGATAATAGACAATAAACAAATAAATAACTGACTAATAACTGGACTCTTGCACAATACACTCCACTTCACTTCAATTCACTGTTTCACTGTTTTCACTTTTTTTTCTACTTGAGATATTATAAATTTCTTATATGTATTCTCAGGCACATCCTCTCTCTGTACTGTGTACAGGTATAATTATAATTATTTCTTTTTAGATTTTTTCTTTTTTTCTTATTTTATGTCCTGCATTTGCTACTATTTATTTTCCACTGTGTGTCTCTCACTGCTGTTACACTGTGAATTTCCCCGCTGTGGGACTAATAAAGGAAATCTGAATCTGAATAAATCCAACCACAGCCTCATATTCACATGTGGCTAATACCGCCCTCTTGTGGCCATGTGAATTGAAACTGCCGTCTGTCAGAGGGAAATGTGTTGTGATGCCACAAAGCTTCATGAGGAGGAGACAGTGGTTAAAGAAGTATTCAGATCTGTTAGTAAAAGTACAAATACTACAAAATAGAAATGCTCAGTTTCAACAAAAATCCTGCATCAAAATTGTTGTTAAACTATGTAAGTATAAGCAGGAAAATGTACTGTAAAAAATCCTCCCTCTCACTGTAATACCAGTATATATTCTATAATTACATTATTATTGCTCAAGCACTAATGTAAAAGCAGGAGTTTACTGGAGTTGGTTGGGGTGGAGCATTTTGAACATGCATCAATCAGCGTGTTATTTTTTTCATCAATTAACTGATTGTTTTGTTATTTGAAATAACAAAACAATACAATACAATACAAAACAATAATTATTCTATAATTACATTATTATTGATTGTTTTGTTATTTGAAATAAATTGAAATTAAGTAATGCAAAAGAAAATGAATAGTTTTATTTGAAAAAACATCATGTTAATGTCTTTTCCTAATGCAGGATAGATAGATAGATAGATAGATAGATAGATAGATAGATAGATAGATAGATAGATAGATAGATAGATAGATAGATAGATAGATAGATAGATAGATAGATAGATAGATAGATAGATAGATAGATAGATAGATAGATAGACGTTTTAGTCTTCTGTGATTGTAATATGTGTGGACTGTAGGTTGCCAACTACTTTTAGCACTTCTTGGCACTTGTGACTTCCTCAGAGGTTAAAAGCTGAGAAACTGAAACCAGCAGACCATCATCCTTTACATATATGTGTATGTATCACTGTCCGTGCTGCAGATCTGACTTCCTGTGTCATATTTTCCCACAGTATGAGCGATGGAGGAGATCTATGTCAACGTTGAATGCAGCAAACCTGTCGAACTAAGACCTTCAACAACTCAGTCAGGTAAGACTGTGAGTGTTCAGTCTATTCACAGTTGTGAATAGATGTATATAATAAAGATCAAAGATAATATTTTGATTTCTGTCAGGAATGCATCACAAATTTAAGAATTTAGGAGCCTGTAAAGTAAAATTTGTATTGTTTTATATTTCTTCTTGTGATTGAACAATAGCTTCCAAACTTTCCTGATTTAAGTGAGTTAACAGTCACATCTATTTTTTACCATCTTTGTGACATGACCTTCTTGATCAGAGAAAGATTAGCTCGACTAGACTTATTATAATTTACATGTGCAGTAACCTCACTGCAGAGCTGACCCACAAGATATTTGTCACACTTATAAAGTGATGGAGGAAATCTATGAAAATGTTGGAAATGAGACATTTGTTTTCTCATCACAGAATCAACTCAGGAGGACAAATATCTCTCTAGAGGAAAGACAGCGCCGCCTGAGGGAGGGGTAATGTTTCTACTGCGGTCAACTGGTTCACAAGCGAACCCTGTTTGTGATCAGGCAACAGTTCTGCTGGCCAGCTATGGAAAAGGAAGTCTTCCAGTAAATTGCGGCCTATCCAGTCTGCACCCATAATCAGACCTCGCCTCAGGCCCAAATGGGCCTGCTACACCCGTTGCCTGTTCCTCAACATCCATGGTTCCACATCTCCATAGACTTTATGACCAGAGCCACCTTCCAAAGGTAACACAGCCATTCTGACTGTGGTTGACTGCTTTTCTAAAATGGCACATTTCATTCCACTGACCAAGTTACCCTCTGCTAAGGAGATGGCAGAGGTCATGGTGACTCATATGTTCAGTAATCCATGGTTTTCCCAGTGACATTGTTTCTGACAGAGGACAGAGGTAGAGGCAGTTCATGTCACATTTTTGGAAGGAGTTTTGCAAGCTCTTTGGTGAAATTGTCAGCATATGCTCCGGCTACCACCCTCAGTCCAATGGCCGGACCAAATGGCTCAACCAAGAGCTGTAAACCTGGAGTGATCACCTCACCTGGGTGGAATACACCCACAAGACCCTACCCTCAGCTGCCAGGGGCCTCTCACCTTTTCAATGAGCCAATGGCTACCAACCTCCCCTGTTCCCGGCCAATGAAAAGGAGGTCACAGTCCCCTCAGCCTATGCTATGGTCCGACATTGTCGTCGGACCTGGGTCAGTGGTTGACAGGTTGTCCTGCGGAGCTTGGTCTGGATGAAAGACAGCGGACAAACGCTGATGACCAGCTCCCTCCTACAGGCCAGGCCAGAGGATGTATCTCTCCACCAAAAACTTGGCTCTTCTGAAAGTGTCTTTCTGTCTCTTTCTGCACCTGTTATTGTCAGTTCTGCAGAAACATTTCTTCAACAAGGAAGGTGAGAGGTGATCTACAGAGAAGCAGCTTTTTAGCTTTTTAGCTTTTTTATCAGGATAAATTCTCACTGACTAAGACCTGAACCCTGAACCACTGGATAAAAGATCATCTGTCTTTTAACCACAGTCTCATATTCACATGTGGCTAATACCGCCCTCTTGTGCCCATGTAAATTGAAACTGTTGTCTGTCTGTCAGAGGGAAATGTGTTGTGATGCTACAAAGCTTCATGAGGGGGAGACATTGGGTAAAGAAGCATTCAGATCTGTTACTTCAATAAACGTACTAATACTGCAACATAAAAATGCTCATTTTCAGTGAAAGTCCTGCTTTGAATTTGTTACTTCAAGTAAAACTTGTACGACAAGTATAAGCAAGAAAATGGACTATAATCAATAAAAAAGACATTAAAGGGTTCTATAGATAGATAGATAGATAGATAGATAGATTTTTAGTCCTCTGTCTTTGTAATACATGTGGACTGAAAGTTGTCAACTACTTTTAGCACTTCTGGCACTTGTGACAAACTCACAAGTTAAAATGCTGAGAAACTGAAACCAGCAGACCATCATCCTTTACATATATGTGTATGTATCACTGTCCGTGCTGCAGATCTGACTTCCTGTGTCACATTTTCAACAGTATGAGCGATGGAGGAGATCTATGTCAACGTTGAACGCAGCAAACCTGTCGAACTAAGAACCTTCAACAACTCAGTCAGGTAAGACTGTGAGTGTTCAGTCTATTCACAGTTGTGAATAGATGTATATGAAAAAGATAAGAAATTATATTTTGATTTCTGTCAGGAATGCATCACAAATTTAAGAATTTAGGAGCCTGTAAAGTAAAAATTTGTATTGTTTTATACTTGTTCTTGTGACTGACTGAACAATAGCTTCCAAACTTTCCTGATTTAAGTGAGTTAATGATCACATCTATTTTTTACCATCTTTGTGACATGACCTTCTTGATCAGAGAAAGATCAACTCGACTAGACTTTTATAATTTACATGTGTCCAGTAACCTCACTGCAGAGCTGACCCACAAGATATTTGTCACACTTACAAAGTGATGGAGGAAATCTATGAAAATGTTAGGAAATGAGACATTTGTTTTCTCCTCACAGAATCAAAGAGGTAAGAATGAGGAGTCGGACAGAGAGGCTGACAAACAGTTTGAGCTGTTGTTATTAATGTTGTATCATTGACACTGTTCACTGGTTTTCTCTGTGTTCAGGTCGCAGGAGCTCAGAGAGGAGATTTCATGGAGAGTTATTATTCTCCTTCTGGGGCTGCTGAGTGTT
The DNA here is from genome assembly GCA_023238725.1 of Scortum barcoo. Classification (NCBI taxonomy): domain Eukaryota; kingdom Metazoa; phylum Chordata; class Actinopteri; order Centrarchiformes; family Terapontidae; genus Scortum; species Scortum barcoo. Next base: position 5,201,052 of record CM041550.1, read on the forward strand.
TTCCTGCTGGCTGGGCTCATCGGCCTCGCTGTCCACTGTGAGTCTGTGAAATTGTGAACTTTTAAGGAGCATTATTCTGCCCTGAAGTGTTTCTTTACTTTTTATTTGCCACCTTATCTTTTCTGTGGTGTCTCCTTTCTTGACTTAAATTTCTTCCTTTACTTGTTGTCCTTAAAACACATATATCAGTTTTGAAAAGCACCACGCCAAATTTCATGAACTGCATCAGCTTAACACTTTATCATTGAAAAATGAGGAAGTACTTTATTGAAGTACAGAAACTTCAGACAGTATCAGGATGAATGAATGAGGTATTTCCTCCTAAATAAACGTGTGTCTTTGATCTTGATCTATTTCAGACCATTACTCAGTTCGTGGTTCAGCTGCAGAACTCTCCACCATCCGAGCCAACCTGACTGAGCGTCTCCAGGAGAGTAACACCAAGCTGGTTTCATCGATTGAAGAAAGAGACCAGCTGAAGGCCAACCTGACTGAAATGACTGAAGAGCTGAAGAGGCTTCAGAGTTTGTCCAAACAGAGCGAGTGAGTGTTTGTCTGTGTGGGTCCTCCACAGCTGTCAGGACACACCGCCGCCTCATTAGATCGTGTTTCTATGACACTGTTATATCCCACTCAGTTTGCCTTGTCCCAATAACTTTATTTTAGCCTCTCAGTTTATTTAAACATATATCTGTTTGTGTAAGGCAGCCTTTTATACAGCAGCTGCTGTTCATTGGCATGAAGTGGATCTTCAGCTCTATTTTTGAAAGACTGTCATTTCCTTAAAAGATTGAGATCTACTTGATGTTGATGCAATTTATTTTGTGGTGCAGTTTCAGTATTTTCACTTCCTGGCCTTTCTTTTGATTCTGATGTGAGCTAGATATACTAATGTAAGTTATCTTTAACGTCTCATGTTTGATTTTACAGACAGAACTTGTCCTGCAGGATGGAGGATGCTCAGTTGTACCTGTTATTTCTTCTCCACTACGTCTGCTTCTTGGGAACAAAGCAGACGAGACTGCAGAGACAAAGGAGCAGATCTGGTGGTCATAGAGAGTTATGAAGAACAGGTAGTGTGATAATTTATTCCTTTTTCTGCATGGACTTTTTCTTTATCTGAGTCAGGGGTCTGAATATAAAGTGTGTTATAGGTTGTTTTGACTATTAAAGAAGATTTGTAGTTTGTTTTCAGTGAATTTTTCAGAGCAATTCCTGAAACTAAAACATAAATAGTGGTGTTATTTTCTTTATCTTGATCAGGAATTGCTCACCAATTTCATCAAGAAATTTACTTGGATTGGTTTGAATGACAGAGAGAAAGAAGGTGTCTGGAAGTGGATCGATGAGACTCCACTGACTCAGGCGTAAGTCTGACAGTGAATGTTTTACACCTTATTTAAATATAAACACAAATAAAGTATTAATGTACATTACCAGGTTTAACTAGTTAGCTTGTATGAGTGTCTAAACAATTAATATCTAATAGTACTTTTGCTGTCCCTTTCTGACAATGAAAAACAAGGCAAAAGTCTCTCACACAAACTTTATTAATGACTAAAGCTGCTTTGTAACATGCATCATGATGAGAAGCTGTTCTCTATTTATTTATTCATAACTCGGTCCAGCCCAGTCCCTCTGATCAAGGTTTCATTCAGCATGATCAAACACAATGGAAATTTACATTTACATAATTTACATTAACTGGCACTCATAGGCTAAAGAAATAAACTAAACATTATATGTTATGTGTTTTGCAGTTTCCCTCACAGACTTCAAATCCATTTTTTTCTCTCCAATATTCAGTTCACTAGAAAAACTTAAGAATCTGCAGTAGTAGTAAGGTAGGAGAAAGTGAAAAATCCAGTAAAAACTCTTTTTTTGGAAACCTCTTAGGTACTGGTTTAGAGAGCAGCCTGATAATGGTGGTGGAGATCCACAGTGGGGTGAAGAGGACTGTGTACATATGCGACATGATGTGAAAACTGAAGAAAACTGGAACGATCATGCGGTGTGATGACTCTATGCAATGGATCTGTGAAAAACTGCTGCCTTAGCATTTAATGAGTCTTTGAAATGATGCATTTGGAAATACTCTGTAATATGTTATTGTAAGTGTGATAAAGAGCATATTACTGTATCATATATTGTATAATTGAGGATGTTTACTGTTAAAGGGTTGGAGGTTGGGAACAGAGATCTTTTTTTCTTGCCAAAATCAAAAAAGGTTTCCTGGTTCACATCCCCAATGAAGCGCAGGGGAGCTTTTAGCATGTGTCTCTGCACACCTGTACAGGTGATCTGCCTGTGCTGATGACCACCATATGTAATGAAACTGAGCTCCCTTAAAGTTGTTGTTTCTTATTTTCAATAAACAAACACAATATTTACATTCTTATTTGCAAAATGCATGAAGGACACAAAGCATCAGATATCTTCCATGTAGCTTTAATGCCTGAAACAAAGTTCTGTTGTGTCTCAACATGTTTGTTTTTCTTTTATTTTCAAGTGTTTTTGTTTTGCACTTTGATCCTCCCATTGAGCGTTATTGAACACATTAAAGTATTTTTTGTTCATCATCGATTGTGGTCTGTTGTGCATTTGATTCCACCATCTTGTGTCAAGGTCGTTACAGAACGAACTGGCCAAATATGGACTCAGCTGACCCAAAGAAACTCCAAACTGGCCTCAGGCGAAAGTAGCATTCATGGTAGCCTGAGCTACTGCAGAGTGGTCTCTAAACTACTATATGAGCAGAAGTAGTAGAAGATGAAATTTAAAGACAAGAATTATCTTCACTTTTCATTTTACAGTTTGAACATTGTTTGACTTCATCTGTTGGCTGTGAACTGTTTTAAATAAACAGGAATGTATTGTGGACATTGGGTTTAATTTTTTTTTTTTTTTGGTCAGAGATATTCCAAGAAGCTTCCTAAGAAATAACATTACTATGTTTGTGTAAGGCACCTTTTATACAGCAGCTGCTGTTCATTGGCATGAAGTGGATCTTCAGCTCTATTTTTGAAAGACTGTCATTTCCTTAAAAGATTGTGATCTACTTGATGTTGATGCAATTTGATTTCATGTGGTGCAGTTTCAGTATTTTCACTTCCTGGCCTTTCTTTTGATTCTGATGTTTGATTTTACTGCAGAGACGATTTCTTCTCCACTACGTCTGCTGCTTGGGAGGAGCAGATCTGGTGGTCATAGAGAGTTATGAAGAACAGGTAGTGTGATAATTTATCCTTTTTCTGTGGACTTTTACTTTACCTGAGTCAGGGGTCTGAATATAAAGTGTGTTGTAGTTTGTTTTGAATTATACAAACCTTTCTATGAGATATGTAGTTAAACAAATGTTATAAATGATTTTTCCAGATCAATTCCGGAAACTTCCATACTTACTATGGTTACAACTAAAATATAAATAGTGGCTTTATTTAGTTTATCTTGAACAGAAATTCCTCACCGATTTCATCAATGAAGAAACTTAAAAAATTTTTGGATTTAAACAAATGTTTTCAGTTTTTTTAGAACGACAAAACATAAATAGTGGTGTTATCTTCTTTATCTTGAGAATTGGTCACCAATTTCATCAAGAAGAAATTTACTTGGATTGGTTTGAATGACGACAGAGAGAAAGAAGGCGTCTGGAAGTGGATCGATGAGACTCCTCTGACTCAGGCTTAAGTCTGATAGTGAATGTTTTACATCTTATTTAAATATAAACTCAAATAAAGTATTAATGTACACTACTAGGTTTATTTCTTTCTATGAGTGTCTAAATAGTTAGTAGCGGTACTCTAGTACTATTAGAGTCTAATAGTAATTTTGCGAATCTCTTTCTGACAATGAAGAACAAGAACAAAAATCTCTCACAGTACTTTCAAACTTTATTAATGCTCAGAACATGACACAAGACTAAAGCTTGCTTTGTAATGTGCATCATAATGAGAAGCTGTTCTCTATTTATTCATACCTCGGCCCATGATCAAACATAATGGAAATTTACATTTACATAATTTACATTATCTCACTCATAGACTAAAGAAATAAACTAAACATGATATGTTTATATCATGTATTATATGATATGTTTATATCATGTATTATATCATATATTATTTTATATGATGTGTTGCAGTTTCCCTCACAGACTTCCAAATCCATTTATTTTACTCTCCACAATTTAGTTCACTGGAAAAAGTTGAAAATCTGCATTATTGCAGGTAGGGGGAAAGGGAAAATTCCAGTGAAAACTGACTTTTTTGTGAGCCTCTTAGGTACTGGTCGAAGAACATCAGCCTGATAATGGTGGTAGGAGATCCATACTGGGTCATAGGACTGTGTACATTTGCATCCTGATAATGAAACTGAAGAAAACTGGAACGATCTGCGGTGTAATGAGTCTATGCAATGGATCTGTGAAAAACTGCCTTAGCATTTAATGAGTTTTGACAATTATGCATTTGGAAAGACTGTAGTATGTTATTGTCAGTGTGATGAAGGACATCTTGCTGTTTCATATATTGTATATTTGACAGTTTTTAATGTAAATGGTTGGAGGTCGGGAACAGAGAACTTTTTTGTGCTCGCCAAAATCAAAAACATTTTAATGGTTCACATCCCCAATGAAGTGCAGGGATTTATAGCATGTATCTGCACATCTGTACAGGTGATCTGCCTGTTCTGATGACTACCATATGATAAACAGGGCCTGAAAGTGGTTTCTTATTTTCAATGTTGCACAATATTTACATTAGGAGAAGAGTGTCATGTTAGAAAATAAAGGACTCTGCTGGTTCTCTAGAAAATATCCATAAATAACCAGACTGGAGTAGGTGGTATTAATTGACTCAGGCAGCCTCATGGACGACTCAGACTACAATTGGATGGACAATTGTTATTCAAAGTGACTCAATGCACTGAACCATTCAGATAACAGGTACCCTCACACGAAAATGTTATCATTTCACTTATTTGACTCAGCACAGCAGCCATTGATTTTGGGGTTTCAATGGCTAAACATAAAACCCTCATGTCGATTGGCACTAGGCAAGATAAAGGGGTGGGGAGAAGAGTGTCATGTTAGAAAATAAAGCTCTGCTGGTTCTCTAAGGTAGGCAAACGACTGTCTCTCCATCTTGTTATCATGACTTAAAGGAAGTATTTAACAAGTGCAAGGCAATTCTCTCCATCTTCATCCATCTTCTGACTGCACTGTCGACCTGCTGCCTGATGCACCCATCCCCAAGAGACGCCGCTACTCCATATCCGCATCGGTACATCACCACCTCTATAAAGGCAGAAATAATCCGTTTGTCCTAATCGCCAGCTGGTGGAGAGTTTTTCTTTGTGAGTAAGAAAAATGGTTCTCTCAGGCCATGCACTGAGTTAACAAATAACATTACTGTTAAGAACCAGTATCCACTTCATTTAATCTTCTCTGTTTTTGAACTGCTTCAAACAGCCAAAGTGTTCATCAAGTTAGATCTCTGAAAATTTGGATAAGGGAGGGAGGCGACTGGAAGACGGGGTTTAACACTCCTAGTGGACATTATTAGTATCTAGTCATGCCCTTTTGACTTTGCAATACTCCAGCTGCCTTGCAGACTTTTATAGCCGCCTCTGTCTCGTTCCTGGGCTACGTTATCACTGCCAACCAGGTACAGATGGACCCATCTAAGGTCAGTGCAGTGGCCAATTGGCCTACTCCAGACAGTAGGAAAAAAGACAATTGCTGGGCTTTGCAAATTTTTACAGAAAATTCATTCACAACTTCAGTACTGTTGCGGCACCCCTGCATGCTCTCACTACTCAATTTTTCAGTGCAGTCATTACTCATGTTTCCGCTGTAACATCCTCACAGGCTGCATACTTACAAGCACAGTTTGTACTTCCTGTCTGAATGAAAGGCCTGTTGTCGCTCTCTGACATCTAGCAGGTCATGAGATGTGCAGCAACATTTTGCATGTGTCAGTTTCAAAAACTAATAATAAAAATAAGACCTGATACCTTTATCAGTGTTGACAGATTGTGGGAATCTATCACTCCCTTTTAGGTTTAGTTGCCAGCCCCTTTATACATCAGTCATACTTGTGTTGGTACATTTACTTTTCTCAATTGAAACATTTATTTTGCAGATACGTTAAATTCAAACTCCTTGTCTAAGTGTAAAAAAAAAAACCATTAGCAGCATTGTAGTTCCCCAAAACCAATGCAGAGCCGAGAGGCGTAAGAGCAGAAGTAGTAGATGATGAGATTAAAAGATATGACTTCAAAGTTCACACCTATTTTTAACTATCTCTGTGACCTGGTCAAGAATGATGAGACCGGACACTAAATCAAATTCCTTTATTTGGGACTTGATACTTTTATTCCCCGACAGCACTTTGTAAAACACAGCATTAATTGTGTAATATTGAGACTTCAGAATATTCACATTAACAAACAGGATACTACTTAGCAAATAACTGTCGTGTTTCGGTCCATGCCCTGTTTGTTTTTTGGCCTTGTGTTTTCTTGTGTCTCATGTTCCTTGTATTTTCCATGTCAGGTTGTTATGTCTTGTCACGTCTGTTAGGTTTTCATGTCCGTCATGTTTCTGTTTCTGGTTCTGCCTCATGTTTCTTGTATCGTCTTGTGTTCAGTGTGTTTAGTAGGTTTCTTGTGTTGCTTGTCTCCTCCTTGTCGGTCATGCCCTGTGTCTTGTGTTAGTTCTTGTCTCTTGTCTTTGAGTCATCCACAGTTCTGCTCACGTCCTGTTTTATTTTGTATTCCCTCCTCTCCTCGCATTTCTGTCACGTGACTTCCCATCCTTCTATCATGTCCCGACTATCTATCTGTCGAATGTCATGTCTGGCTTTCTTGTTCTGGCGTGTCATATTTTACTTTTGAAATCCTAACTCTCCTCTCTCGTTTCAGGTCCCTTGACTTCCTGCCCTTGTGTGTTTTCCCCTGTGTGAATGTCTGCCCTGCCCTGCCCTGATTGTTTCCACCTGTTCCCTATTACCTCCTGTGCATATATAGTTGTTGTATCTGCGCGTCTTCCCTTGTCTTGTTGCCAGATTGTTGTATCTTGTTCATGTGACCATATCTATGTGTTCATCTTCCTGTTTGCTTCTTATGTGTCAAGACTATTGATCCAGCCATCACACCACGTCATAGATACCAAGCCTTGTTTTGTAAGACTTTTCTTTATTAAAAACCCCCTTTCTTCCTGGGGTTCTGAGGAGGCCGCAGAGGGAAGCCTGCCGGTTTCCAGCCTGCAAGCCCAGCAAGTCAGTGATTTCCTTGGGAGGGGACTAACGTGGCGATCTTCCCAGGGTCTCAGGGAGGCCTCTGGGGAGGGCATGGTCTCCAACGGCTGTTACCATCCCGCCGCCGTCCCAGTGCCACAGCCACAGAGGCCGAGCTTCCCAGTGCCCCAGAGACAGTTTCCGCCGACGCCCCGCCTGAGGGGTTCCGCCTTCGCCACCGCCACTGGCCACCAGAGGGTCCACTTATTCGCCATTATGATTCCACACAACCATTTACTATGGTTACAACTAAAATATAAATACAGGCTTTCTTTCCTTTATCTTGAACAGGAATTGCTCACTAAAATCATCAAGAAAGAAACTTGGATTGGTTTGAATGACAGAGAGAAAGAAGGCGTCTGGAAGTGGATCGATGAGAACTCCACTGACTCAGGCGTAAGTCAGACAGTGAATGTTTTACACCTTATTTAAATATAGACCCCATACAAATCATCACCTTAACATGGTGGAGGAGTTTATGTGTCCCTTTGACCCTGGGAGCTGTGTTGTTGGGGAAGTAGCCCCTGGTAGGGTCACCCAGAAAAGTGGTCCCAGGGGAGGGTCCAGACGAAGAGCAATTCACAAACCTCAATGAAATGGTTTACGAGGCAAAGAACCCCGCCCAGAACAGGGAAACCAGGGCATCCCCCTGAGGGCTGCAGTCTTTGTGGTCACAGAAGCAAAAACCTGGGTGTGGGGGAAGTTCAGAGAGGCTATGGAGATGGACTTTCAGTTGGCCTCAAGGAGGTTCTGGCGAACCATCAGACGACTCAGGAGGGGAAAGCAGGGGTTTTCCCAGGCTGTCTTCAGCACGGGAGGATGACTGTTGACGCGGGACTGGGGACATTGTAGGGCGGTGAAAGGAGCAGTCTGTGGATCTCCTGAACCCAGCAAGCATGTCCTCTTGCAGAAGAGGCAGAGCTGGAGGATCCAGGAGAAGCCACGCCCATACCCATGGCAGAGGTAGTCAAGAAGCTCCTCAGTGGCAAGGCACCAGATGTGGATGAGATTTGCCTGGAGATGCTGAAGGTTCTGGACACTGTGGGGCTGTTATGGCAGACACGCTTCTTCAGGGTCATATAGACATCTGGGAATATCCCTGTGAGGTGGCAGACAGGGGTGGAGATCCCCATTTTTAAGAAAGGGGACTGAAGGGTGTGCTTCCAAAAATCAGGGTATCACACTGCTCAGCCTTTCTGGGAACGTCAACTCCAGGGTGCTGTAAAGGAGGCTCTGAGAGATTGTCGAACCTCAGATACAGGAGGAACAATGCGGATTCCGCCCTGGCTGTGGAACGGTGGACCAGCTCATTACAATCTCTCGGGGTCCAGTCTACACGTGTTTTGTGGACACAGTGGAAGTATGGGGTAAAGGGACTGTTATTACAAGCCATCCAGTCCCTGTATAACCAAAGTGAGAGCTGTGTACGGATTCTTGGCACACAGGGCAGCCCTGGCAGACACTGGTGTTGGTGTCTGCCAGGGCTGCCCTTTGTCACCAATCCTGTTTGTGATATTGATGTATGGGATTTCAAGGTGAAGCCAGGGAGAGGAAGGTGTCCAGTTTGAGGACGTCAGAATAGCATCTCTGCTGTTTAAAAATGATGTGGTTCTGTTGGCTTCATCATACTGTGATCTGCAGCATGCACTGGGGTGGTTTTCAACCAAGTGTGAAGCGGTTGGGATGAGAATTAGCACCTCCAAGTTTGAGGCCTTGGTTGTCAGCTGGAAAAGCGTGGATTGCTCCCTCTGGGTTGGGAGTGAGGTTCCTGCCTCAGGTGGAGGAGTTCAAGTATCTCGGTGTCTTGTTCACGAGTGAGGTTAAAATGGAGCGTGAGATTGAGAGGGACCGTGGACCGTGGTGGTAAAGAGAGGGCTGAGCCGGATAGCAAAGCTTTCAATTTAACAGTCAATCTACATCCCAAACTTCACCTATGGCCATACATGAGCTTTGGGTAGTAACCGAAAGAATGAGATCATGAATACAAGCCGCTGAAATGACTTTCCTCCATAGCAGGGCTGGGCTCAGCCTTAGAGATAGGATGAGGAGTTCAGACATCTGGTGGGAGCTCTGAGTAGAGCTGCTGCTCCTTCACATCGAAAGGAGCCAGTTGAGGTGTTTCCGGCATCTGATCAGGATGCCTCCTGGGCGCTTCCCTCTGGAGGCCTTTCAGACTCATACAGTTGGTACGAGACCCCGATGCAGACCCAGAAGACCCATCTGGCTTTGGAACGCCCTGAGGACCTGGAAAACATTGCTGAGGAGAAGAATAACTGGACAACCCCTCTTACAGTGTAGCCCCCGCAACCCGGTTCTGGATAAGCAGAAGGAAATGGAGAGATAGATAAATGGATTAAATATAGACACAAATACAGTATTAATGTACATTACTAAGTTTATCTTTTTATCACTGTCTAAATAATTATTATCAGAATTATTATAAGCTGCTCTACACAGAAAACTCACTTTCATGTTAACCTCCTAGGTACTGGCGGAGAGGGAAACCTGATAATGGTGGTGGAGATCCACAGTGGGGTGAAGAGGACTGTGTACATATGCGACATAACGAGAAAACTAAAGAAAACTGGAATGATCTGCGGTGTAATGCTTCCCTGCAATGGATCTGTGAAAAGCTACCTTAGCATTACATGGGTTTTGAAAAAATACTCTGTAATATGTTATTGTAAGTGCAATGAAGAGCATCTTGCTGTTACAACATGTAAAGGGTTGGAGGTCGGAAACAAAGATCTGTTTTTCCTCGCCAAGAATCAAAAAAATTTTACTGGTTCACATCCCTAATTAACTAAGCTGAGCTGGGATTTTTAGCATGTATCTGCACACCTGTGCAGGTGAACTGCTTGTGCTGGTGACTACCATTTGCAATGAAACAGAGCTCTCAAACTGCCTTTAAGTTAGTACAACTATTGTAGCCAATGTCATATTGAATATACAATATAATGGAGCTTGACACAGAAATGTATTTATAAGGATAATATAATAACTGTAGCTACTTTGTCCAACTGTTTCTTTCTGTATTCTGTAGTTTTATTTAGACAAGTTGTTGGATAAAGACATTTACACTCATATTCACTGCTTTGGGAAATAAAGAGTTACCTATTCTGTCATTGTATATTCTGAGTTAATGGGTTCAATTATTTATGTGCGGGGACAGTGGTGGTGATAGAAAAAAGGGGAACCAAGTATCTTTGTTGATTCTCACATCACTTAATTTAGGCTCATGTTCTCTACAGCTTTGTTCACACATTCACATACATGCATGTAAATCTTTTGCAAATTTATTTCACACACACAACTCCAGGGTGTGAAATTAGTTGTGAACATCATTTCACAGGTTTAAAAAAATTGGTGACCCTCATTTGCTTCCAGAAAGAAAACCTCTCCAACAAGAAGGTCAGCTGGGGGGGATTTAAATGTATTTTTCCTTGAGCATACTTTAGATAATGAATGACACTCATCCTCTGATAAAAAGACGATCAGTTTGTTCACCACAATCTCACAGCTTTGAATGCAGACATTCAGCATGTATCAAGAGCAGAAAACAAGGTTAACTTTACAACAGCACATGTAGAAAAATATGACTGCATCTTAAACCAGACAAATCACTGAATTAAATATTACGCTGTCCTCACCACCAAAAATGTTTATATGTGTCTAGCAAAGACCTGTTGTGGTCATGTGAATTATGACTGCTGTCGGTCTGAAGGAAAGTTTCTGTTTTGCACCACAAAGCTTCTTGTGGGTGGAGACAGCAGTGGAGGAAGTATCACAATCTTTCACCCAAATAAAAGCACAAACAAGTTACTGGCATCTGTGTCACAGGCCAACACTGTGTATCTGAAAGCAAAAGTTACTGCCAGTACTCAGCATCTGGGCTGTTGCCTAATTCAATGGATTTGAATGAAAACAAAAAAGAATGAGTCGTGGAAGTGGTAAGAGAGGCCCTTAAGCTCTGGTCATTAAACCAACTTACCAAGATTCAAGATTCAAGATTCAAGAATTTATTGTCATTACACAACAATTACATCAGCAATCATTGGTAATGAAATTCTTAAGTCATGGCAGGCATCTGTCCGTGCTTTAAGTTTGGCACGGACTTCTCCGTTAACCCAGGGCTTCTGATTTGGGAATGTCCGCACAGTAATCCTCGGTACGACGTCCATCGATGCATTTTCCGATGTATCCAATGTCCGTGTATGTGTTTATGTCTGTGTCCTTAAACACACACCACTCCGTCGTGCTGAAGCAGTCGCGCAGAGCCGAGTCTGATTGGTCAATTGGACCACTGCTGAATGGTCCGCGTCACCGGTCCGTCACACTTCAATTTCTGCCTATAGGAAGGCAGCAGCAGAACTGAGGCGTGGTCAGATTTTCCGAATGGAGAGCGAGGGAGGGCCTTGTACGTGTCCGCGTAAGGGGTGTAAACATGATCGAAGTGTGTTCTCACTGCCACGCGTAGGGACAGCTGATGTGTTGGTGGTATCTCGGCAGGACTTTCCTCAGGTTGGCGCTGTTAAAGTCCCGGCTGGCTACAATAAACGCAGCCTCCGGCCGTGAGGTCTCTGTCCTGTCAATAAGTCCATACAGCTCGTCCATGGCCTTCTTGTTGTCGGTGTGTGGCGGAACATACACTGCTGTCATGACAACCAATGTAAACTCACGCGGAAGATAATAAGGCCGGCATCTGATCATGAGGTGCTCCAGGTCCGGAGAACAGCCCATAGAAATAATCTCCACATCTGAGCACACCACTTGTTGTTCACCATGATGAAGCAGACACCTCCTCCCTTGCTCTTCCCTGAATTAATTGTCCGGTCCTGTCGGTGAATGGAGAGTCCCTCGGGAACAATGGCGGAGTCCGGGATCGAGGGGTCGAGCCAAGTTTCCGTGAAAACCAAAACGTTACAGTTCTTAATGTCCCGTTGAAACGCCATCCTGCTCCGGAGTTCATCCAGCTTGTTATCCAGGGACTGAACATTAGCCAGAAGAATACTCAGGAGAGGAGGCCGGTTTTCACGCTTCCTCAGCCGGACTAGGACTCCGGCCCGCGACCCTCTTTTCCTCCGCCGCCTCCGCTGCTCAGGTTCAACAACAGGTAGGCTCCTCCGTGCACGCTGGACGGCAGTGGCGATGAAAACGCGAAACGTTTTTTCCACCACCGACCTAATGTGTAGAGGTTTTTCTCTATCATATTGTATGATAGGGCTCTCTTTAGCAGGTTGCATAACTTAAAAGAAGAAATAAATAACAAAATAGTGCAAAAAAACAGCAAAGTTGAGGGGAGAGCTCGAGACACGGCAGCCATCCTCGGCGCCATCTTGAAAGTTCTATGTCATGTCACGTTGAACGTGGTAAACCTGTCGAACTAAGACCATTTTCTCTGTGTTCAGGACCCAGGAGCTCAGAGCAGAGATTTCATGGAGTTATTATTCTAAGGATTCTAAGGATTTTCCAAATGTTCCCATTTAGGTTCTATGTTTTGTGATTTTAAACTATATTTGAGTAATGCAGGTTTTATTTGTTGTGTCTTTTCTATTTGAGGTCTGCATGGATTAGTTTCAGTGATGCTCCATAAAAATGTTCAGCCACATATTCAAACCATATCCTGCTTTAAATCTCAAAATTATGTTTGCAAAGCAGCACTCACAGATTAATGAAAGTGTTTGTTACTGACCATCATCTCTGCATATTATGCTCATACTTTATACCGTGTACCTTTCATTTGTAAGTATTTATTGCAATTTATTTTTTATTAAATAATGATAAACCTGTTCTAATAAACAAAAAGCATGTTATCATAACAGCCTTTCCAAGTACCACATTTTATGTTCTGTATGTGTTCGGCTGCGAGGCTGCTTTCACACTGCCGTCGGTCCCTGAGCCAAGCTCAAGAATCTGGATACAAAAAGTATTTTTGACTCTAAAAACTTTGCAGAAATCTTTAGCTGTTTGATGACAATAAGAAAACATCAAAAGCCAAGATCAGGAGGAGTTAGTGTGTAAAATAATTGCCCATCAGTACCTGATCAGGCTCACTTAAGGTGGATTGATGTTTAAGGTGGATCAGCCAACCCTGCTGCAATGTTATTTGAGACCTGTCGCTTGATAAACATAAATGTGACATGTTCTTAAATATTTTACTGTGATAACCAGTGCTTTCGCTCAGGACATACTTGCTGTTGTGACAAAAAGAATTCAAATATGTATGAAATCATTTCAGCTGGAAGGTTAATTTAACTATTTAACAGGTGACTTATTCTAAAGACAGTCACGTACAACATATGAGTGCTGCACTTGAGTCTGACATCTAGTTTAATGTGGTTTGTCAGCTGTGGTGAAAACTGACATTGTGCTGGTTATGGCTTTCAATGTAATCATTAGCAGCAGAATTAAAAGCTTTGAAAATGTATTCTCTAAGTGTCTTTCTGTCTTTTTCTGCACCTGTTATTGTCAGTTCTGCAGAAACATTTCTTCAACAAGGAGGTCAGAGTGTTTTTTTTTCTTAAGGACACCTCATTAGGATAAATGCTCACTGACACTCAGACCTGAACTCTGAACCTCTGGATAAAAGATCCATCTGTCTTTTAACTTTTGTGTGGAGAACACCGTACCCACCAGGACATTACGGAGTTTCTCCAACAGCAAGCCCTGGATTACCCCGGACATTAAGGCTCTCCTGAAGGAGAAGAAGAGAGCTTTTGTGTCTGGAAACAAGGAGGAGCTGAAGTCTGTGCAGAGGGAGCTGAGGAGGATGATCAGGAAGGGGAAGAACAGCTACTGCTACAGGAGGAAGATGGAGCACCAGCTGCAGCAGAACAACATCTGTGGTGTCTGGAAGGGACTTAAGACCATCTCGGGCTTCAAGGAGCCAAAGTCCCAACCTGCAGGGAGACCAGGGGTGGGCAAATGACCTGAACTTATTCTTCAGCAGATTTGATCAAGCATCCGCCCCTCCCAGGGCCCAGTCTCCCATCTGCTGCAACCCCCATCAGAGTCTGTGCCCCCTTTCCACTGCTCCTCCTGTGCCCCCTCCCCCTCTCTCATGACCTTCAGCTCACACCCACCCGACACTTTCAGTTCACACTTACCCCTTTTCCACTAAGGTGAAACCTAGTGCTTGTTCTGGGCTGGTGCTAGTGTGCCGGTTCGCAATTGGTTCAACTTGCAAACCTTCCAAGAACTCGTTTGCATTCCCACCAGCTTTACGGGCTAGAGAGCCAAGTCATTACGTCACTCTGTATGCGTCTTCAATTTCCCAGCAACACTAGTGACAACTTCAGGCACAAGACGACAACAACAATGGCAGGCGCCGTACCTACCTCAGGTGTTGTTCCTGGCTTTGAAAATCTACATTGGCATCCAAACAAGACTGTTCCGATGCGTTGTTGCTGCTCAAGCTACGTTACTTGCTATATGCGATGATTACATTCAAGAAGAAAGGTAATTATCTAACACATTTTGATTCTGAACGTAAGGTGTTATTGTTAGCCTTTGTTGTAAGCTAACATGCTAGCTAGCTACCTTAGCATTGACTACACATCAGGTCACATTGCAATTAAACAAATTTAATAATGAACAACTGACACACCAATTTCCACCTTTACAGGTAATCCTGCGGCTGGTGGCAAGGCAGGCGGAGGTCACCTGTTGTTTGGGCTTACACGCGATCTCATCCCTGGTGGGACACAATTGTTCCGGATTTCAGCCCGCATCAGTTCGTGCAGAATTTCCGTGTTTCCCGTGTTTCCCGGAGTCATTTGACTACATCTGCGGTCGGGTAATTCGGTCATGTCATGAGGAAAAGGAACATGAATTACCGCTTGTGTGTCCCAGTCCGCAAGCGGGTGGCAATTGCCATCTGGAAAGCTGGCCACAGGCAGCGAAGTACAGGACCATCAGCCATCTTTTTGGGGTAGGCCTGAGCACTGTGGCTAATTGTGTTTAGGACTTCTGCAACACAGTGATCATGGTGCTGCTTCGTGCATTGCTATATAGCATTTCCTGACACTGACAAGCTGGTTGGAATGGCCACTTTCTTCGAAAATCATTGGGGAGTACCAAAGTGTGTTGGAGCAATAGATGGAAGCCACATTCCCATAATTGCACCAGAGCAGTATGCCCGAGACTACTACAACTGGAAAGGATGGCATTCAGTTGTTCTACAAGCGGTTGTGTTGTGCCCTTCAATTAGGGAGAATAGCGAGGGGAAAGTATGAAAAAAACGCCACACACAGCTCTCGCTTCCACTCACTTGTATTGAGTGAGGAGGGAGCGGGGAGAGGAGCGCGACGATTCCCTCTACTGATTCCCTCGAACTACTGGAACCCCGAGGCATCACCAATCGATCATCGCACAATTCACCCAACTAGCGACACTCTGGCTGAACAATACCCACGACACGGTAATAATGTAATAAAATAAAATAAATGTAACAAAATAAAATAAATGACATCGACCACAGTTGTGGACGGCAAAGGTCTCTTCTGGGATGTATGTGTTGGCTATCCAGGGAGTGTGCGGGATGCAGGAGTACTGCAGCAGTCACAGCTGTGGGAAGGCCCTAAATGATGGGGAAGTACTTGGGCAAAACAAAGGGACTATCTCTGGCTGCTGCAACGTTGGACATTACCTGATTGGTGACCTGGCCTACCCCATGTAGAATTGGCTCATGAAGCCCTTTTCTAATACCGGCATACATATTACATATCATATTACACATTGGACTTGTCTTTGCCGTTTACACGGTCCATGTTGTGTATGTGTTATTATGTATGTATTAAGGCTCTATTCTGTGTCAGGTAGACAGGTTTTCATGTGTTAACAATAAATCTTACCTCGTCTCTGGTTGACGATGACGATGCACGGTGGATGGTGTGGATGAGCTGCAGTGCCATGGTGGTGGCAGAAGCCCTTGGTCGGCATCATCAATGTCTTTGATGGCAGACAGCTCTTTAAACAACAACAAAAACAAGAAATCAGTGCTTCAAAACACAAACTCTTGTATCACACTTTATACAATGTTAGAGCTTTGTTAAGGAAAAGGCTAACTAATGTTGGAAATAGCATGCTAACTTTATTTATTGTTACCACGGGTAGCTAGCTTGATGTCTCATCTGATGAAGACGCTGGAGAGACTGGTCCTCGTCCCATCTGCGCCCGCTGGTGAGCTCCTTCATGGACCTGCTGCAGTTCGCCTACCAGCCTGACAGCAGGGTGGATGATGCCGTCATCTACCTCCTTCACACCTCCCTCACTCACCTGGAGAAGGCTGGAAGCACTGACGGTGAGGATCATGTTCCTTTGATTTCTCCAGTGCATTCAACACCATCCAGCCCAGGCTGCTGGGGGACAAGCTGCTGCAGCTAGCTGGGGTGGATCATCACCTCACTACATGGATTCTGGACTACCTGTCACACACAGACCACAGTTTGTGAGGGTGCAGGGCTGCTGAGTCAGATCGGCTTCTCTGCAGCACCACTGAAGGCCAACCTGACTGAAATGACTGAAGAGCTGAAGAGGCTTCAGAGTTTGTCCAAACAGAGTGAGTGTTTGTCTGTGTGGGTCCTCCACAGCTGTCAGGACACACCGCCGCCTCATCAGATCGTGTTTCTATGACACTGTTATATCCCACTCAGTTTGCCTTGTCCCAATAACTTTATTTTAGCCTCTCAGTTTATTTAAATGTAGAGGCTTGGAAATAGTAAAGTTGGGTAAATAATAAAATGCTACTAAGTTAACAGGCACCCCTATAAATTTTATCTTATTTTTCTTGCTTTATTGTCATAATAATTATTCATCTGGTTCCATTGCAGCTCATTTGAATTGCGTTCCATTCCATATACTGTCCGCTAGATGGCGTTCAGAGCGCAGTTGGTAGAGTAGACTCACGCAGCAGCGGAAGAATAAATCCTCCGTTGTGAGACTAGTAGCAGCTCAAAACGTGTGCTCTCTCTCTTCTTTACCACAGACCATATGTACCCTCTGAGCCGTGACTCAGGGGGGGCAACATAAACATATATATCTATGTCTGTGTAAGGCACCTTTTATAAGTACATTACTATAACTGTAAGACAGAAGTAAAGCAGGAAGAAATTGGCATCTATAACTGTAAGACTGAGAAGTAAAGCAGGAAGAAATGGCATCTCAAACTGATACCAGCAGTATGTAAAGTCACTGAAATTAGCTCCCACTTGCCTGCTGCAACATTAAAGTGAACAAATGTGGATGAATGCAGTGATCAGAACAAAGAATGTGATTACTAAGTATAATTTGAAATGCATGGCTTTTACTCATCAGTCACAGAGTTTCTATACTTGGTATCACTAAGATTTTAGTAAAAGGTCTGAATACTTCCACCACGGCTTGGTGAGTCATTTGAGGCAACTGTTGAGGCAACTGCGTGAAAACATTTAAGAGCCTCTTCAAGTGAGGTGGACTGAGGCAAGTCAACCAAATTATGTTAAATATAATTCTGGTTTTGTTAGTATTTTTTTCCACATTCCTTGGCCTGTTCTGGATTCATTGGCTACTGATGTGATAAATCTGCACTGAAATACATCCTCAGAATGTCCACAGCCTTAAATTTGTAAGTCTATCTTTAACGTCTCATGTTTGATTTTACAGACAGAACTTGTCCTGCAGGATGGAGGATGCTCAGTTGTACCTGTCTACCTGTTATTTCTTCTCCACTACGTCTGCTTCTTGGGAACAAAGCAGACGAGACTGCAGAAACAAAGGAGCAGATCTGGTGGTCATAGAGAGTTATGAAGAACAGGTAGTGTGATAATTTATCCTTTTTCTGTGGACTTTTACTTTATCCTGAGTCAGGGGTCTAAATATAAAGTGTGGTTGTAGTTTGTTTTGAGTACACAAACCTTTGTATGAGATATGTAGTTATAGTTAAACAAATGTTCTAAGTGAATTCCTCAGATCAGTACCTGAAGCTTCCATATTTACAATGATCACAACTAAAAGATAAATACATGGCTTTCTTTTCCTTTATCACGAACAGGAATTGCTCACCAATTTCATCAAGAAATTTACTTGGATTGGTTTGAATGACAGAGAGAAAGAAGGCGTCTGGAAGTGGATCGATGAGACTCCACTGACTCAGGCGTAAGTCTGACAGTGAATGTTTTACACCTTATTTAAATATAAACACAAATAAAGTATTAATGTACGTTACTAGTTTTACTAGCTTTTGTATATGCGTGTCTAAACAATTCAATATCTAATAGTACTTTTGCTGTCCCTTTCTGACAATGAAGAACAAGACAAGACAAAAATCTCTCACAGTACTGTCAAACTTTATTAATGCTCAGAACATGACACAAGACTAAAGCTGCTTTGTAAAGTGCATTTAAAGAGTCATCATGATGAGAAGCTGTTCTCTGTTTATTCATAACTCGGCCCAGTCCGTCTGATCAAGGTTTCATTCAGCATGATGATTCAAACATAATGGAAATTTACATTTACATAATTTACATTAATTTGCTCATAGGCTAAAGTAATAAACTAAACATGATATGTGTTTTGCAGTTTCCCTCACAGACTTCAAATCCATCACATTTTTTTCTCTCCACAATTTAGTTCACTGGAAAACTTGAAAATCTGCATTATTGCAGGGTAGAGGGAAAGTGAAAAATCCAGTGAAATCTCACTTTTCTGTTAACTTCTGTAGTTTATCAGGCCTTCTCTTCTTCAGAAAAAACAGTAAAAGTGTGATGATGGTTGCAGGAAAAAACTCCGCTGATACAAGCTTGTTGAACAAAGAGAACTTTATTTGAAGCAAGCCAGTTTATTTGCAAGCAGAAATCAGACACTGCAGATGTCTGAGAGTGTAATGTCTCGTCAGATCTGTTGAAGTTTTGTCTGTCATGTTTTCTGTTTCCTGTCCTGGCATGTCCTTTTATTTTGAAACCCTAACTCTCCTCTCGTTTCAGGTCCCTTGACTTCCTCAGTCCCTCATTGTGTGTTCCTGCCATCCAGTGTGATTCTTTTTATTGTCTAAAATCCCCGCCCTGATTGTTTCCACCTGTTTCCCATTACCTCTTGTATATATTGTCTGCGTCTCCCCTGTCTTGTTGCCAGATCGTTCTCAACCTTTGCTTTGCATGTCAAGATCACGCTCTTCATGTAAAGATTCAAGAAAGATCTCGCTCAATTAAAGTGCATTCCAAATCTCACTTTGCCTGGTTTGTGCATACGTCCTGTCATTTGGGTCTGCCTGCTGCCTTGTGCCATCGTAACAGAGAGAGATTCTGCCAATGATCAAACTCCCCACTCTGTACACCCAACTCAAGTCACACATTTTAAAGCCTACATAACACCCTCATTCCATATTCAACATATAGCTAATTTCTATTAGTATAATGAGGAGAAAAGCCAACCCTTTAACCAAAATTGGTCATCTATCACTTCCTTCTCCCATATAGGATGAACTAAGCTCATCCCCTGGTTTCTGACCTAACCATCCCAGATTTAGTGTTAACAAAACAGAAAGGAACATACCTCAAATTTAAGTGTCTTTAAATCTCTGTGTCTCTACTACCCTAATATGGGCATAGGAACATCTGATCCCTGTGCAGTTATTTAGAACCTATAAATCCTCAAGTATACACTCCAACTAAGCTTCACCTTCTCACCTTCTATGCAACTTGCAACAACCATATATCTACATGTATGTGTCATGCATGTGTTTTTGTGTGGAACATAACACCAGATGGTTAAACACATACACAATCACCATAACACACTGTTCAGGCCTTCATTCCATGGCAAAAAGTATCTTCATGGTCCGGGTGGACTAAATCACAGCCAACATTACATTCAGCTTTATTATACATCTAACAGGCAGATACCTCACTTCCTAGGTACTGGGTGATAAATCAGCCTGATAATGGTGGTGGAGATCCACAGTGGGGTGAAGAGGACTGTGTACATATGCGACCTGCTGTGAGTGAAAACTAAAACAAAAACTGGAACGATCTGCGGTGTGATGCTTCCCTGCAATGGATCTGTGAAAAACTGCCTTAGCATTTAATGAGTTTTGAAGTGATGCATTTAGAAATACTCTGTAATATGTTATTGTAAGTAGGATGAAGAGCATATTGCTGTATCAACATTTAAATGGTTGGAGGTTGGGAACAGAGATCTTTTTTCCTTGCCAAAATCAAAAACGTTTTATTGGTTTACATCCAGAATTAAGTGCAGCGACTTTAAGCTTGTGTCTGCACACCTGTACAGGTGATCTGCCTGTGCTGATGACCACCATATGTAATGAATCTGAGCTCCCTTATAAGTTGTTGTTTCTTATTTTCAATAAACAAACACAATATTTACATTCTTATTTGCAAAATGCATGAAGGACACAAAGCATCAGACATCTTCCATGTAGCTTTGTTTTTCTTTTATATTCAAGTGTTTTTGTCTTGCCTTAGTTTAGTTTCATGTTTTGTTGTGAGCATGTTATGTTTAAGTTGAAGTCACTCATGTCTAGTCTGGTCTTGTACTTCCTGTTTTATTTTGTACTCACCTTTTCTCTCTTGTTTCAGATCCCCACTTCTGCCTTTGTGTTTTCCCCCCCATGTGAATTGTTTACCCCGCCCCTGATTGGTCTCACCTGTTTCCCCTTACCTCATGTATAAATAGTCCTTGTTTTTTTTTGTCCTGTGTCAGTTCGTCTTGTTCAGTGTTGTGATTGCCTGTCAAGCCTACCAGCGTGTGTTCATGCTTCCTCATGTTCCTCATGATGCTTTATCCTCTTAGAGAGCGACTTTTGTTTGTACTTTGATCCTCCCATTGAGCGCTTTTGAACACATTAAAGTATTTTTTGTTCATCATCAATCGTGGTCTGTTGTGCATTTGATTCCACCATCTTGTGTCAAGGTCGATACAGAATGAACTGGCCAAATATGGACTCAGCCAACCCAAAGAAACTCCAAACCATCCTCTCTGCACAGGGCACCAAGATCCATCAGCACGAGGTACAGTTAAGCTCGGTTAGCCGGGGCGCCAGATGGAGTTTCAATCCTCAGTCACCTCTCAAGTAAACCACGTAGCAGGGCAACTACGTCTTTTCCATGACTACACCTTAGTTCATCGAGTTCTGCACTATAGCGGCAGATAGCGGGTGGTGACCACACCTCGAACACACTAGTGTTATTGGACGCCTTTTACATTTGATTTTACAAGATTACACATTTTTATGTATTTGTCTTTCTTTTGATTTATATAAAGCACCTTTGACTTGGTGTCTCAGATAACCACAAACATTAAGTTGCTTTCTTAAATTCGAATACAAGAAATGTGTTTTCCTTAATCGAGCTACGGCATCGAGATTACGCAGCTAGATTTCTCCTGAAGAAATCCAGTTTCTTGGCCATGTGTAATATGTCTGTTTTTTTTAAGATGTACTGTGTGTGCAAAAACAACTAATTAATGACAGAGGAACTTTTGGGCCCTCTAACATACACAGATAAAAATCAATGCATGACAAATTTACAACCACAGGAAACTGCTGCCATAAATAGAAACCAGACCAGCACTCAGAGCAAATTGAAGAGGTATAAAAAGTGTTTCCAAAAGAAAAAAGACAAAAATGGAAATTTTTGTGGGTGTGTTAGATCGTAAATGACATGAGACTGCCTTGATCATAGGATGTCGTTTGCCAAACTTGTGGGACTGACGATACCAATCTACAGATGGGAAAAGAGAAAGATGCGCTGTGGATGAGAGCCACAATGTGCGGTCAAATCCGTGGAGAGTGGATTGGTGGGCAGAATTCGCCTTGGGAGAGAAGATGCGCCCAAAAGTCAAAAGAGTGGATTGGTGGGCATGAGAGAAGATGCAAAAAAACCATGGTGAGCTTACAGTTTATCACTGCATCATACACCAGGAATTGTTGGGTGGCAAAGCCCTGAAAATGGAACATGTTATGAGCACCATAACAAGAGTAGTTAACTTCATTAGAGCCAAAGGTTTGAATCACCACCAGTTCAAGTCTTTTCTGGAGGAGTTTGATTCGAAATACAGAGACGTGCCCTGTCACACAGAGGTGAGAGGGCTAAGCTGAGGAAAAGTACTAAACAGATGTTTCAAAATGCGTGAGGAAATCTGTCAGTTTATGGAAAGCAAAGGGAAAGACACACCAGAGCTCCGGGATAAAAACTTCAGGGGCGGGGGCGTGTCATCACAGACAATGTACACTGCTGCGGTGAGGGCTTTTCAAACCAAGCTGCACCTGTGGGAGACTCAGATGCTGCAAGGAAACTTGGGCCATTTTCCGTATTTACTGCCAAACCATGAAAGAGCAGATCTCTACCTCCGTGTTGCCAGGTGCACAGTTTGCTGAAAAACCCTGTACTCAGTGCTGAGTTTACTCAGCGATTTGCAGACTTTGAAGGCACAGAAATGAAGGTTTGAACTGTTTAGTAATTCATTTGCAGTTGACGTGGAAAGCGCACCAACCAACCTCCAAACGGAGCTGACTGAACTCCAGTGTAGTGACATGCTCAAGTCAAAGTATGACTCTGTTGGTGTTGCCTAGTTTCCACGTTTCATCCCCGACACAATGCCCCAACTCCGTAACCAAGCAGCTCAAATATTCGGCAGCACATATCTATGTGAAAAATCATTCTCTTTGATGAAGATCACACAGGAGTTGTCACTGATGAACATCTTCACTCAATCCTGAGGTTTTCCTCAGCTCAGAGCCGGACCCCAAATAATGATGAACTAGCATCTAAGAAGAGATACCAGGTTTCTGGCTTGGACCAATGTGCTTCAGAGTAAATCAGAGTGTAGCAACTGAGCTTGAATTAATGTTTTCTTTATGCACTTTTTTCTTGCTACTCCCAGGCATGTACTGTTAATAGCTGACTCGGTTGAATTTTGATTGAACAATATTTTTATTTTATTTTGGTTGTTTTGTTGTTGGCCTGTGAAAAAAATGTTTCCACTGAAAATGAACTGGAAAGAGAGAGAGGCATAAGCAATTGTTTTATTTTATTTATTTAGATAAAAATAAGAAATAAATTTCCTCTGTATCTTTTATTTGAAATTTGATTTCTCAGGTTTATAATATTAAGCTTTGCTTGTTCCAATTCAGTGTTTAACAAAACATGTTCATGATGTTTATCAGTATATCTGGAGAGAAGGGAAAACAACAATTGTAGTAATTTTTTTTATATATATCGAACCAGGCTCGCGACTTAGTCCCATTTTTTCATTCTGTGCTTTGACTTTGCACCCCTGATGTAGAGTATATCCAGGAAAGCCAAGAGACTCAATTCTCGCCAGGCCAAAAGTCAACAGGTTCTGCTTCAACTTTCTTTTCACCCCAGTCCATAAAACCAAAACCAGTGTTCTGTCCTGCCTTCATGAACCTGAGCACATGACAAATAACCTGAAACAATCTTTCCACTGAATAGTGTGGTTGGAGCGGTTTCATAAATAGAATCAGATGTGAAGCAGCAAATGTTGTGAGTCCGGGACCTGTGGGTGTCCAAGTAACTGTTTGTTTGTCCTTGTGTCGAACACTCAGAATCCACTGGGCTCACACGCCTCGGTCTCCGGGTGTCAAGTGAACATGTTCATGTCAGGCAACACTTTCCCAGTCTCCAAGACATTGTTTTTGACAGAGGATTGCAGTTCCAAAGTCTCACGTTTTTGACATTTCATTCCACTGACATTTCATTCCACTGAGTTCTCATAACTCATATGCTAAGGAGATGGCAGCTTCTTAGGTTTTCCCAATTGTTTTTGACGTCAGAATATGCTCCGACTACCACCCGCAGTCCAATGGCCAGATTGAACGACTCAACCAAGAGCTGGAAACCTGCTTACAATGCCTCATCTCCCACAACCAAGCTACCTGGAGTGATTACCTCACCTGGGTGGAATACACCCACAACACCCTACCCTCAGCTGCCAGGGGCCTCTCACCTTTTCAATGAGTCAATGGCTACCAGCCTCCCCTGTTCCCGGCCAACGAAAAGGAGGTCAAAGCCCTCTCACCACTGTCATTGGATCTGGGCTGAAGACAGTACAGTACTCGGCAGGTTGTCCTGCAGAGCTTGGTCTGGATGAAAGACAGCGGACAAACGCTGATGACCACCAAAGCTCCCTCCTACAGGCCAGGGCAGAGAGTGTGGCTCACCACCAAAGACTTGCCCCTTCATGGTTTGTGGGTCTTTTTCCCATGTCAAAAAAAAATAAATTAACCCTGTTTCTGTGCATTTCAGACTTCCCAGGTAGGTCATTAAAGGTCCACCCCACCCCATGTTTCATGTTGTAAATATCAAGCCAGACAGAGACAGCACTCATGCTCAAGTAATTCATATGCTCGATTCATTCATTACCACATTTCATTGGTCATTTGAGTATTTCTGTCTATCTGGTCATGAAATATTTTTCAGTTGAATGACATTTGCACATAGAGTATAAAAAACCTTTCAGCATGCTGCAATCATTATACTCACATGTTTCCGCTGTAACATTCTCACAGGCTGCATACTTATTTGCACAGTATGTACTTCCTTTCTGAATAAAAGGCTTGTTGTTGCTCTCTGATGCCAGGTCATTCTCAGTTTGTCCCTCTGTGGGGTAAATAAGTTTGAGAGATGGTATCTAAAATGTGTCGAAATTCACAGCAACATTTTGCATGTGTCAATTGCAACTGCAAAAACTAATAAAAAAGAAGACCTAATACCGTTATCGTTGTTGACAGACCGTGGGAATCGATCGCTCCCTTTTAGGTTTAGTTGCCATGGGTACCACACCTCACTTAACCACAGAAAATGCTTGTATTTAAACATCAGGTACATTTACTTTGCTCACTTGAAAAATTTACTTTGCAGATATGTTGAATTCCAACTCTTTGTCTAAATGGAAAAAAAAACATTAGCAGCATTGTGGTTCCCCCAAAACCAATGCAGAAGCTATATGAGCAGAAGTAGTAGAAGATGAGGTTTAAAGACAAGAATTCTCTTCACTTTTCATTTTACAGTTTGAACAGTGTTTGACTTCACTTCATCTGTTGGCTGTGAACTAAAGGAGACACTTATACTTATGATAAAATGTTTTAAATAAACAGGAATGTAGTATTGTGGACGTTGGGTTAAGATTGACTTTTTTTGTTTGTTTTTATGTTTTTTTGTTTTTTGTCAGAGATTTAGGAAATAGTAAAGTAACATTTTTATTCCTTAATGTGTGCTCTTATTACTGAATAATAGTTTCCAAAATTTCCTGTTTGAAATCAGTTGATAGGCAGTTCTCACACCTATTTTTAACTATCTCTGTGACTTCCTGATTCATTTATATTTATAGATATTTTATAGATCATATATTTATAGATCATATATTTATAGATGTACCAATAACTTTATTTCACCTTTTTAAACATATATCTATGTTTGTGTAAGGCACCTTTTCCATCTAGAAATTGTATATCACATTACTATAACTATAAGACTGAGAAGTAAAGCAGGAAGAAATTGGCATCTCAAACTGATACCAGCAGTATGTAAAGTCACTGAAATTAGCTCCCACTTGACCTGCTGCAACATTAAAGTGATGTACAAATGAATGCATCAGTGATCACGAACAAAGAATGTGATTACTCAAGTATAATTTCAAATGCATGGCTTTTACTCGTCACAGAGTATTTCTATACTGTGGTATCACTAGATTTTTTTAGTAAAAGGTCTGAATACTTCCACCACGGCTGGTGAGGAGTCATTTGAGGCAACTGCATGAAAACATTTAAGAGCCTCTTCAAGTGAGGTGGACTGAGGCAAGTCAACCAAATTATGTTACAAATATAATTCTGGTTTTGTTAATATTTTTTTCCACATTCAGGGTTGAGCCTGTTTGGATTCATTGGCTACTGTGTGATAAATCTGCACTGAAAACATCCTCAGAATCCACAGCCTCCCAAAATCGATGTCTGATCTTTAACGTCTCATGTTTGATTTTACAGACAGAACTTGTCCTGCAGGATGGAGGATGCTCAGTTGTACCTGTTATTTCTTCTCCACTACGTCTGCTTCTTGGGAACAAAGCAGACGAGACTGCAGAGTCAAAGGAGCAGATCTGGTGGTCATAGAGAGTTATGAAGAACAGGTAGTGTGATAATTTATCCTTTTTCTATGGACGTTTTCTGATTTCTGTAACTTCCATATTTACTATGGTTACAACTAAAATATAAATACAGGCTTTCTTTCCTTTATCTTGAACAGGAATTGCTCACTAAAATCATCAAGAAAGAAACTTGGATTGGTTTGAACGACAGAGAGAAAGAAAGGCGTCTGGAAGTGGATCGATGAGACTCCACTGACTCAGGCGTAAGTCTGACAGTGAATGTTTTACACCTTATTTAAATATAAACACAAATAAAGTATTAATGTACATTACTATTTTTACTTTTTGTACAGATGTATACATTGAATATAAAAGAATATCTAATAATATCTAAATAAACTCACATTATTGTTAATCTCTTAGATACTGGTGGAACAGGAAGCCTGATAATGGTGGTGGAGATCCACGGTGGGGTGAAGAGGACTGTGTACAAATCGTAGTTGACATGAAGATGGAAGAAAACTGGAACGATCGGCGGTGGCAGTGTGAAGACTCTCTGCAGTGGATCTGTGAAAAACTGCCTTAGCATTTAATGAGTTCTCATATGATGTAAATACTCCTTTAACATGATATTGCATGTGTGATGAAAAGAGCATTTTGCTGTATCAACATGTAAAGGGTTGGAGGAAAGATTTTAGCATGTATCTGTACACCTGCACAGGTGAATTCACTATACTGATGATTACATTACCATGTGTAATGAAACAGAGCTTCCTTTAAATTACCACAACTAACTACTAAAGCTAACATCATACTGCACATACAATATAATGTGAATTCATTTATGAATTGTAAAATCTATAAGAAGTACTACACAATGATACTGATTACATTACCATGTGTAATGTGTAATGAAACAGAGCTTCCTTTAAATTACCACAACTATTAAAGCTAAAGCTAACATCATACTGCATATACAATATAATGGAGCTTGACACTGAAATGCATTTATGAATATAATAAAATCCACTTTATCCAAGAAGTTAAATAAAACTACTGCACAATACAGTGATACACCACTGTCCACAAATCCACATGCACGTGTTTCTGCTTTGTGTTTTTAATTCACACCTTCACATAGATGCATGCAGATGTGGCCGGAGGTCTCTTTCCTCCACGCCACCTATATGGCACTGTGCCGCCTGAGCTAGGGCGCACTGACAGATCAGTGGCGCCGAGCGAAGTATTTAAATCCAGGTGGAGCACACCTTGACCTCTCTTTTCCTGGCCCTTCCGGTGGCTGCAGCCACCTTGTGTCACAAACATTTCTAAATAGGTAAGATGCGCTGCCGTCTCGTCATCCATTCATGCACGCAACATGCAGACTGTTTGTGTCGCTTGTGTGTGCGGGGGGAGTGATCGGTGCTTGGTTGTGGCACCGCAACTGCGTGGTGAGTCGCCTTGTCCGTAATTCTTTTGTGTAATGTGGCTTCCTGCTAACTTTTATTTTATGCTGCAGAGGGATTTTGCCGTTTGGCCCTCCATCTCCTCTGGGGTCGTGACGCTGCACCGTTGGTATGTATGGGTTTCACTTTCGATTACGCAATTATCAATCAGCGTTATTTTATAATAAACGCGTTATTTTATCCTGGGAAATTGCCAACCCTCCTGTGGGTTTAAATCCCTGTCCAGCTCTGCTGTTTTGGCTCTATCGAGCTTTCCTGGTTTTGGCTCTGAAAGGCTGTTTTGGCTCGGAACCGTTCTGGCTCTGCGGGCTTGCGCGGCTCCATCGTACTTGTTTTACATTTTAGTCCATTTTTCATTTCTTTTTGTAGCTGTTTATGGTATCTTGATTTTTAACTGTGTTCCTTGTTTTGTTTTAGGTTTGAGATCGTTTATTTTTAACATTTATTTTGTGTGCTCTTCCTGTGGTGGTTGTCCTGGGAAATTGCCAACCCTCCTGTGGGTTTATTAATCCCTGTCCAGCTCTTTCTTCTTTCAATACTTTTTCACACCCTCACCAATGCTGTTTTGGCTCTATCGAGCTTTCCTGAAAACCTCTCCAACAAAGTTTTGGCTGGGGGGATTTTAATGTATCTGAAACTTCATCAAAACATAACTGGCTGTTTTGGCTGTTTTTTCACCACAGTCTCATGGTTTTGAACCGTTCAAGAGCATAAAACAGGCTCTTTCTTATCATATAAAGCGGGCTTGCGCGGCTCCATCGGGCCAGAACGGTTCTGGCTTCACGGCGTCGTTCATGCTCTCTGTTTTGTGTTTCCTGTGAATTGAAACTCTGTCTGGAGGGAAATGTGTTGTGATGCGTTTGGGGGGAGACATTGGTTAAAGAAGCCGGTTACTTCAATAAAAGTACAAATACTACAATATAAAAATCCTCAGTTTCTAAAGTGCTTCTAAAATTGGTACGGGGAAGAATCTTATTTATCGTCATCCTCTGTTTTTGTTAACACACATTTTTACATATACATTGCCCTGCTGAACTGCTAACCACAGCCCGAGCAAGTTTTGGGGTTCTTTTAGTCCATTAGGTTTCATTTCTTTTGTGTGATTTTGTTCTGTTTATGGTATTTTGGTTTGTCTGGTTATATTTAGTAGATTGTTCTGTGTTCCTTGTTTTGTTTTAGGTTTGAGATCGTTTGTGATCTATTTTTTGCTTGATTTTTAAGAGAAAGATCATTTATCAAACAGGATTTGTAACAACATCAGTAAAATCAGTGAGGAAGCAGGTGCTCTTTACTGAGAAAACTTCACTAGGGCTTAATAACTACTTTTAGAGGCTCTCTTCAGGTTTTAGTTCATCCCCTCAAAAAGAGGAACTCCAAAATTGAGGTATCACAAATGGTGGTGGTTATTTTTAAAAACTACAACACAAATAAGTGTGGTGGTGTGGTGGTTAGCTTCACAGCAAGAGGGTTCTGAGTGCTTTGTGTGGATTTGGTGTAGCACAATCCAAAGGGTGGTTTGGACAACACAAATTTGAGTTTTCTCCAGTAAAGTGTATTTATTCCATTTTTTGATTCCATAGTTAATGCTCTCAAAACACTCTCTGCTAACTCACCTGTGTTTTTTATTCCAGTTAGCCCCACAATATTTTTTTCTTATTAATAAACATGCCCTATATTTTCCTGGTTTTGGCTCTGAATTGATCTCTCTGCCTTGCGCGGCTCCATCGGGCCCTCCGGTTCTGGCTTCAACGTTGAGTTTTTGAGGTTTTTTTTTTTGTTTGTTTTTTTTATTTTGGTTTGTCATTATATTGTTCTGTGTTCCTTGTTTTGTTTTAAATCGTTTGTGGCTTAAAATGTTTTGATTTAATTTGAACTGTCTCTGCATTATATTGTTAAAATGCCTGTGGTGCAAAAAATTTTAAGCGAACCTGTCTGCCTAACCATTACATTTGGGTTAGAAGAAGTTTCCCGAGGGTGAAATTCCCCTGGTATATTTTGCAGGCGTTGTCGCATTGAACACATTTCTTCTTCATTTCTTCAACTGCACGCTCGTGCGCCCCTCGTCCCGCCACGCAAATCTTTTTCACACCCTCACCAATGGAGAAGTGCAACTCCAGGCTGTGAAATTAGTTGTGAACATATCATTTCACAGGTTGAAAAAATCAGTGATCCTTATTTGCTTGCATAGAAAACCTCTCCAACAAAGAAAGTCAGAGGTGATCTACAAAAAAAAAAGTTTCGCTGTGTAGCCAATGTTTACATTTTACCTTCAGAACATTCATAAAATAATTTAATTCATTGCAATGAGTTAACAGAGGGATCATTTGATCTTATCATCTTTTAGTTGGTTGATAATACTCAGGTATATTTTTCATTTTCAGGAAAGTGAATATATTCACCTCTGCCGCTGTTCTCTTTAGACAACGCTGAAGTTAGATTGTTAACCAACTGTTTATCCATTGATTGTCTGTTTTTTGTATCTCTTATTGATATGAAATTATCAATTATTAATTATTTCATATCAAACATTAACTTTGTCTGAGACCCACTATTAGTTTTGTTTTATGAAAATGCAAAAGAGATACATGTCGCAGACGTTTTTTAACATCTAGACCTCTTTGTACCAGGTCTAGATCAGAAATCACTGTACTGAGACTCCTAAAACCTGCCTAAAATACTTTTACATCAATAAGAGGTACAGAAAAATGGAAAATCAATTGCAAACAGCCAGTTAATTTCCCCGTAACTTTCCTTAACTGCCAAATCAGACTACTAGGTTTATTTCTTTGTATGAGTGTCTAAATAGTTAGTAGTGGTACTCTAGTACTATTAGAGTCTAATAGTAATTTTGTAATCAATCTCTTTCTGACAATGAAGAATGAGAAAAAATCTCTCACAGTACTGTCAAACTTTATTAATGCTCAGAACATGACACAAGACTAATAGCTGCTTTGTAAAGTGCATCACGATGAGAAGCTGTTCTCTATTTATTCATACCTCAGGCCCATGATCAAACATAATAGAAATTTACATTTACATAATTTACATTAACTCACTCACAGGCAAAAGAAATGAAATAAACATGATATGTGTGTTGCAGTTTCCTTTACAGACTTCCAATCCATTTTTTTACTCTCCACAATTTAGTCTACTGGAAAAAGTTGAAAATCTGCATTATTGCTGGTAGGGGGAAAGGGAAAATTCCAGTGAAAACTGACTTTTTTGTGAACCTCTTAGGTACTGGTCGATAAATCAGCCTGATAATGGTGGTAGGAGATCCACGGTGGGGTGAAGAGGACTGTGTACATTTGCATCCTGATAATGAAACTGAAGAAAACTGGAACGATCTGCGGTGTGATGAGTCTATGCAATGGATCTGTGAAAAACTGCCTTAGCAATTAATGAGATTTGAAATTATGCATTTGGAAAGACTCTGTAGTATGTTATTGTCAGTGTGATGAAGGACATCTTGCCGTTTCATATATTGTATATTTGACAGTTTTTAATGTAAATGATTGGAGGTCGGGAACAGAGATCTTTTTTTTACTCGCCAAAATCAAAAACATTTTAATGGTTCACATCCCCAATGAAGTGCAGGGATTTTATAGCATGTATCTGCACATCTCTACAGGTGATCTGCCTGTTCAGATGACTACCATATGTAATGAAACAGAGCCGCCTGAAAGTTGTTTTTGTGTTTCTTATTTTCAATGCAATATTTACATTAGTATTTGCAAGATACATGAACATGAAGATACATATTCTACTGTGGTCAACTGGGCCACCAACTCGCCACCTGTACAGGAAAAGGGTCGACTCACCTGCCATGAGGAGGAGGGCACTGGTGAGCAAACTTTCATTGGACTTCCCTCCTTGATTGCTGACCCAGGTAAAAATATCCATAAATAACCAGACTGGAGTTCAGGTGGTATTAATTGACTCAGGGGCAGCCTCATGGACTGTAATCTAGTCAAGCAGATCAGAGTAAAAGTAAAAACTATTCCTCTGCCCCACCCTGTTCAGGCAAGTGCGTTGGATGGGCAATTGTTATTCAAAGTGACTCAATGCACTGAACCCATTCAGATAACACTGAATGATGACCACACGAAAATTATGCAGTTTCACTTATTTGACTCAGCACAGCAGCCATTGATTTTGGGGTTTCAATGGCTACAACATAAAACCCTCATGTCGATTGGCACTCAGGCAAGATAAAGTGATGGGGAGAAGAGTGTCATGTTAGAAAATAAAGGACTCTGCTGGCTCTCCAGAAACTGAAGTAGGCTCAGGCAACGACTCAGACTACCCTGACTTGTCCAAGGTACCCTCATGTTATCATGACTTAAAGGAAGTATTTAACAAGTGCAAGGTAATGTCTCTCCATCTTCAATCCATCTTCTGACTGCACTGTCGACCTGCTGCCTGATGCGCCCATCCCCAAGAGACGCCGCTACTCCATATCCGCATCGGTACATCACCACCTCTATAAAGGCAGTTTTTCTTTGTGAGTAAGAAAGATGGTTCTCTCAGGCCATGCACTGATTAATGAATAACATTAATATTAAGAACCAGTACCCACTTCATTTAATCTTCTCTGTTTTTGAACTGCTTCAAACAGCCAAAGTGTTCATCAAGTTAGATCTCCGAAATTTGGATAAGGGAGGGAGGTGACTGGAAGACGGGGTTTAACACTCCTAGTGGACATTATTAGTATCTAGTCATGCCCTTTTGACTTTGAAATACTCCAGCTGTCTTGCAGACTTTTGTAGCCGCCTCTGTCTCGTTCCTGGGCTACATTATCACTGCCAACCAGGTACAGATGGACCCATCTAAGGTCAGTGCAGTGGCCAATTGGCCTACTCCAGACAGTAGGAAAAAAGACAATTGCTGGGCTTTGCAAATTTTTTACAGAACATTCATTCACAACTTACAGTACTGTTGCGGCACCCCTGCATGCTCTCACTACTCATTTTTTCAGTGCAGTCATTACTCATGTTTCCGCTGTAACATCTTCACAGGCTGCATACTTACAAGCACAGTTTGTACTTCCTGTCTGAATGAAAGGCCTGTTGTCGCTCTCTGACATCTAGCAGGTCATCAGATGTGCAGCAACATTTTGCATGTGTCAGTTTCAAAAACTAATAATAAAAATAAGACCTAATACCTTTATCAGTGTTGACAGATTGTGGGAATCTATCACTCCCTTTTAGGTTTAGTTGCCAGCCCCTTTATACATCAGTCATACTTGTGTTGGTACATTTACTTTTCTCAATTGAAACATTTATTTTGCAGATACGTTAAATTCAAACTCCTTGTCTAAGTGTAAAAAACATTGTAGTTGCCCCAAACCAATGCAGAGCAGAGGCGTAAGAGCAAAAGTAGTAGATGATGAGATTAAAAGATATGAATTCTTCAAAGTTCACACCTATTTTTAACTATCTCTGTGACCTGGTCAAGAATGATGAGACCGGACACAAAATCAAATTCCTTTATTTGGGACTTGATACTTTTATTCCCCGACAGCACTTTGTAAAACACAGCATTAATTGTGTAATATTGAGACTTCAGAATATTCACATTAACAAACAGCATACTACTTAGCAAATAACTGTGGTGTTTCGGTCCATGCCCTGTTTGTTTTTTGGTCTTGTGTTTTCTTGTGCCTCATGTTCATGTTTCTTGTATCGCCTCTTGTGTTCAGTGTGTTTAGTAGGTTTCTTGTGTCGCTTGTCTCCTCCTTGTCGGTCATGCCCTGTGTCTTGTGTTAGTTCTTGTCTCTTGTCTTTGAGTCATCCACAGTTCTGCTCACGTTCCTGTTTTATTTTGTATTCCTTCCTCTCCTCACATGTCTGTCATGTGACTTCCCATCCTTCTATCATGTCCCGACTATCTGTTGAATGTCATGTCTGGTTTCTCTCGTTCTGGCGTGTCATGTTTTACTTTGAAATCCTAACTCTCCCTTTCGTTTCAGGTCCCTTGACTTCCTGCCCTTGTGTGTTTCCTGCCTGTGTGATTGTCTGCCCTGCTCTGATTGTTTCCACCTGTTCCCTATTTCCTCTTGTGTATATATTGTCTGCATTTCCCTTGTCTTGTTGCCAGGTTGTTGTGTCTTGTTCATGTGACCATATCTATGTGTTCATTTTCCTGTTTGCTTCTTATGTGTCAAGACTATTGATCCAGCCATCACAGCCACGTCATAGATACCAAGCCTGTTTTGTAAGACTTTTCTTTATTAAAAACCTGCAAACCTTTCCCAGAGTCTGCGTCCTGCATTGGGGTCCTCCTGCTCTGTGTGCCATCGTAACAGAACGATCTGGCCCAGAAATGGACCCAGCAGACACGGTTGGCACCCGGGAACTCCAGCCACAGCCTCGGACCGCTAACCCTCAGCCACAGCCTCGGACCCACAGCCACAGCTCTGGACCCACAGCCTTGGCTTCAGCCTTGGCTTCAGCCTAGCTACCAGCCCGCATCCCAGTCAACTGACATCCAGCCAGTTCAGTTGGGGTTCCTGAGCCTGCAACCGGCCAGCCCAGATCCCGACACCCAGTCATCTTCCTGGGAGGGGACCCACCTGGCTTTCTTCCCGGAGTACCGAGGAGGCCGCAGAGGGAAGCCTGCCGGTTTCCAGCCTGCAAACCCAGCAAGTCAGTGATTTCCTTGGGAGGGGACTCGCTTGGCGATCTTCCCAGCGTCTCCGGGAGGCCGCTGGGGAGGGCGTGGTCTCCAATGGCTGTTGCCATCCCGCCGTCCCAGTGCCACAGCCACAGAGGCCGAGCTTCCCAGTGCCCCAGAGACCGTTTACGCCGACGCCCCGCCTGAGGGGTTCCGCCTTCGCCGTCATCGATCCGCCTGAGGGGTACCGCCTCCTCCGTCTGTCTACTGAGAGCCTTCGCCTCCTCCGTCGGCATTGGCGCCGCCACCGCCGGCCACCAGAGGGTCCACATCTTCGCCATTGTGATTCCACACATACCATACATTTAGGATTCACCACACATTTATGATTCCACAGTTAATATTTTCATGCTATGTAAAAAATCTCAAAACACTATCTGGTCCTAATTCACTTGTCTACATATGTTTTTTTTTTTTTTTTTTTTTTTTCCCAGTCCTAGTAAAACATCATATTAAGGCAGCAGAGCTACAAAATTTTGAGATATTTTCTGCTTAATAAACATGTGTCTCTTGTTTCGTGTTTTCAGGAAAGTGAATGTATTCTCCCTGCCGCTGTTCTCTTTATTGAAGTTAGATTGTTAACACTGTTTACCATTATTGTCTGTTTTTTATACATCTTATTGTTCAATTATTAATTATTTCATATCAAACATTAGTGGTTTAGTTTTGTCTTTTGAGCTGCAGAACTCACATCCACCACCAGGTCAGAAAATCACTGCCAACCTGAAAATAATTCTACATCAATAAGAGGTACGCAAATGGACTCAATGGACAAACAGACAGAATTTCCCCTTAACTTTCTCCTTAACTACCAAATCAGAGTAACACATTGTTGTCTTTAAAAATGAGCTTAATGGTTTTTGCATCGAAACCAGTTACCTTAAAGAAGAAAGAGACCAGCTGAAGGCCAACCTGACTCACAACATATGAGGTGAAAGCATGTGTTGGTTTGTGGCTTTTTATGTAATCATGAGCAGAATTAAAAGAGAGTGTCTTTCTGTCTTTTTCTGCACCTGTTCTTGTCACAGAAACCAAACTGGTTTCATCAGGATAAATGCTCACTGATTGAAGAAAGAGACCAGCTCATATTCACATGAAGGCCAACCTGAGAGGGAAATGTGTTGTGATGCTGAAATGAAAGAAGTCTAAAGACTAATACTACAATATAGCTGAAGGTCCTGCTTTGAGTTACTTCAAGCTTGTAAGTATAAGCAGAGTTTGTTTTGTTATTGGAAATAAACTGAAATTAATCAAACAGAGTGAGTGTTTGTCAAAATGTGTGGGTCCTTTTTTACCACAGCTGTCAGGACACACCCATCTTTGTGACCGCCTCATAAAACATTTCTTTGAGATCGTGTTTCTATGACACTGTTATATCCCTGACTGTCACTCAGTTTGCCTTGTCCCAATAACTTTATTTTAGCCTCTCAGTTTATTTAAACATATATCTGTTTGTCAAACTTACAAAGTAAGAAAATGTTGGAAATGAGACACCTTTAAGAATATACAGCAGCTGCTGTTCATTGGCATGGTTTTCTCTGTGTTCAAGTGGATCTTCTCCTTCTGGGGCTGCTACCTCTGGCTGGGCTCATTTTTGAAAGACTGTCCCTGATTTCTTAAGTTTTTATTTGCTTATCTTTTCTGTGATGTCTCCTTTCTTGAAGTTGTCCTTAAAACACATTGTGATCTACTTGATTTATCATTGAGGAAGTTGATGAAACAATTTATTTTGTGGTGCATTTCAGTTTCAGTATTTCCACCATCAGAGCCAACCTGACTGAGCGTTCCAGAAGAGTAACACCAAGCTTCGATTGAAGAAAGAGACTGAAGCCAACCTGACAGAGCATTCCAGGAGAGTAACACCAAACTTTTCAGATTGAAGAAAGAGACCAGCTGAAGGCCAACCTGTGAGCTAAAGAAAGAGGCTAGAGTTTGTCCAAACAGAGTAGTGTTTGTCTGTGTGGGTCCTCCACAGCTGTAAGTTATCTGTAAGTTATCTTTAATAACTTTATTTTAGTCTCATGTTTGAAGGCACCTTTTACAGAGCTGCTGTTAGAAAGTGGATCTTCATCTCTATTTTTGTCCTGATTGTGATCAGGATGCAATTTATTTTGAGGATTTTCACTTCCTGTTTCTTTTGATTCTGTTGAGCTACTAATGTAAGTTATCTGTTATTTTAAGGTCTTGTTTGATTTTACAGACAGAACTCCACTACATCTGCTTCTTGGGAACAAAGCAGACGAGACTGCAGAGAACAAAGGAGCAGATCTGGTGGTCATAGAGAGTTATGAAGAACAGGTAGTGTGATAATTTATCCTTTTTCTGTGGACTTTTTCTTTACCTGAGTCAGGGGTCTGAATATAAAGTGTGTTATAGGTTGTTTTGACTATTAAAGAAGATATGTAGTTATAGTTAAGCAAATGTTTTAAGTGAATGTTTTAGATTAATTTCTGAAACTAAAACATAAATAGTGGTGTTATTTTCTTTATCTTGATCAGGAATTGCTCACCAATTTCATCAAGGAATTTACTTGGATTGGTTTGAACGACAGAGAGAAAGAAGGCGTCTGGAAGTGGATCGATGAGACTCCACCGACTCAGGCGTAAGTCTGACAGTGAATGTTTTACATCCTTATTTAAATATAAACACAAATAAAGTGTTAATGTACGTTACTAGTTTTAGCTTTTGTATGAGTGTCTAAACAATTAATATCTAATAGTACTTTTGCTGTCCCTTTCTGACAATGAAGAACAAGACAAAAGTCTCTCACAGTACTTTCAAACTTTATTAATGCTCAGAACATGACACAAGACTAAAGCTGCTTTGTAACGTGCATCATGATGAGAAGCTGTTCTCTGTTTATTCATAACTCGGTCCAGTCCCTCTGATCAAGGTTTCATTCAGCATGATCAAACACAATGGAAATTTACATTTACATAATTTACATTAACTCACTCATAGGCTAAAGAAATAAACTAAACATTATATGTGTTTTGCAGTTTCCCTCACAGACTTCAAATCCAATTTTTTCTCTCCAATATTGAGTTCACTAGAAAAACTTAAAAATCTGCAGTAGTAAAGGTAGGAGAAAGTGAAAAATCCAGTAAAAACTCTTTTTTTTTGGTAACCTCTTAGGTACTGGTTTAGAGAGCAGCCTGATAATGGTGGTGGAGATCCACAGTGGGGTGAAGAGGACTGTGTACATATGCGACAATGATGTGAAAACTGAAAAAAACTGGAACGATCAGCGGTGTGATGACTCTATGCAATGGATCTGTGAAAAACTGCCTTAGCATTTTATGAGTTTTGAAGTGACGCATTTAGAAATACTCTGTAATATGTTATTGTAAGTAGGATGAAGAGCATATTGCTGTATCAACATTTAAAGGGTTGGAGGTCGGGAACAGAGATCTTTTTTTCTCACCAAAATCAAAAACGTTTTACTGGTTCATATCCAGAATTAAGTGCAGCGACTTTAAGCCTGTATGTCTGCACACCTGTACAGGTGATCTGCCTGTGCTGATGACCACCACATGTAATGAAACTGAGCTCCCTTAAAGTTGTTGTTTTTCTTATTTTCAATAAACAAACACAATATTTACATTCTTATTTGCAAAATGCATGAAGGACACAAAGCATCAGATATCTTCCATGTAGCTTTAATGCCTGAAACAAAGTTCTGTTGTGTCTCAACATGTTTGTTTTTTCTTTTATATTTCAAGTGTTTTTGTCATGCCTTAGTTTAGTTTCATGTTTAGTATTGTCATGAGCATGTAATGTTTAAGTTGTGAAGTCACTCATGTTTAGTCTGGTCTTGTACTTCCTGTTTTATTTTGTACTCACCTTTTCCCTCTTGTTTCAGATCCCCACTTCCTGCCTTTGTGTTTTCCCCCCATGTGATTGTCTACCCCCCGCCCCTGATTGGTCTCACCTGTTTCCCCTTACCTCATGTATAAACAGTCCTTGTTTCCTTTTGTCCTGTGTCCAGTTCGTCTAATTCAGTGTTGTGATTGAATGTCAAACCTTGTATGTTCATGCTTCCTTGTGTTGTCCTCCTCCATGGTTTGTGCTTTATCCTCTTAGAGAGCGACTTTTGTTTGTACTTTGATCCTCCCAGTGAGCGCTTTTTGAACACATTAAAGTATTTTTTGTTCATCATCGATTGTGGTCTGTTGTGCATTTGATTCCACCATCTTGTGTCAAGGTCGTTACAGAACGAACTGGCCAAATATGGACTCAGCCGACCCAAAGAAACTCCAAACTGGCCTCAGGCGAAAGTAGCATTCATGGTAGCCTGGGCTACTGCAGAGTGGTCTCTAAACTACTATATGAGCAGAAGTAGTAGAAGATGAAATTTAAAGACAAGAATTCTCTTCACTTTTCATTTTACAGTTTGAACATTGTTTGACTTCATCTGTTGGCTGTGAACTAAAAGAGATACTAATGACAAACTTTTTAAAATAAACTGGAATGAAGTATTGTGGACGTTAATTTTTTTTTTTTTGGTCAGAGATATTCCAAGAAGCTTCCTAAGAAATAACATTAATATGTCGATTCCTGTCAGGGATGTATCATAAATTTAGGGATTTAGGAACTAGTAAAGTAACATTTTTATTCCTTAATGTTTGTTCTTATTACTGAAATAATAGTTTCCAAAATTTCCTGTTTGAAATCAGTTGATAGGCGGTTCTCACAAATATTTTTAACTATCTCTGTGACTTCATGATTCAAGAAGGTTGAACCCCACAAGACTTTGATCATTTACATGTTCAGTAACCTCACTGAAGAGCTGACCCACAAGATATTTGTCACACTTATAAAGCGATGGAGGAAATCTATGAAAATGTTGGAAATGAGACATTTGTTTTCTCATCTCACAGAATCAAAGAGGTAAGAATGAGGAGTCGGACAGAGAGGCTGACAGACAGTTTGAGCTGTTGTTATTAATGTTGTATCATTGACGCTGTTCACTGGTTTTCTCTGTGTTCAGGTCACAGGAGCTCAGAGAGGAGATTTCATGGAGTATTATTATTCTCCTTCTGGGGCTGCTGAGTGTTTTCCTGCTGGCTGGGCTCATCGGCCTCGCTGTCCACTGTGAGTCTGCTTTTCAAAATGAACTTATGAACTTTTAAGGAGCATTATTCTGTGCCCTGAAGTGTTTCTTAACCTTTTTATTTGCCACCTTATCTTTTCTGTGATGTTTTCCTTTCTTGACTTGAATTTCTTCCTTTACTTGTTGTCCTTTAAAACACATATATCAGTTTTGAAAAGCACCATGCCAAATTTCATGAACTGCATCAGCTTAACACTCGAACATTTGAAC
>CM041550.1:5241408-5261511 GCA_023238725.1 Scortum barcoo
CTCCTTTCTTGACTTGAATTTCTTCCTTTACTTGTTGTCCTTAAAACACATATATCAGTTTTGAAAAGCACCACACCAAATTTCATAAACTGCATCAGCTTAAAACTTTATCATTGAAAAATGAGGAAGTACTTTATTGAAGTACAGAAACTTCAGACAGTATCAGGATGAATGAATAAGGTATTTCCTCCTAAATAAACGTGTATTTTGATCTATTTCAGACCAATTACTCAGTTCGTGGTTCAGCTGCAGAACTCTCCACCATCCGAGCCAACCTGACTGAGCGTCTCCAGGAGAGTAACACCAAGCTGGTTTCATCGATCGATTGAAGAAAGAGACCAGCTGAAGGCCAACCTGACTGAAATGACTAAAGAGCTGAAGAGGCTTCAGAGTTTGTCCAAACAGAGTGAGTGTTTGTCTGTGTGGGTCCTCCACAGCTGTCAGGACACACCGCCGCCTCATCAGATCGTGTTTCTATGACACTGTTATATCCCACTCAGTTTGCCTTGTCCCAATAACTTTATTTTAGCCTCTCAGTTTATTTAAACATATATCTGTTTGTGTAAGGCACCTTTTATACAGCAGCTGCTGTTCATTGGCATGAAGTGGATCTCTCAGCTCTATTTTTGAAAGACTGTCACTTCCTTAAAAGATTGTGATCTACTTGATGTTGATGCAATTTATTTTGTGGTGCAGTTTCAGTATTTACTGAAATATTTACTATTTACTTCCTGGCCTTTCTTTTGATTCTGATGTGAGCTCGAAATACTAATGTCAGTTATCTTTAACGTTCTCATGTTTGAATTTACAGACAGAACTTGTCCTGCAGGATGGAGGATGCTCAGTTGTACCTGTTATTTCTTCTCCACTACGTCTGCTTCTTGGGAACAAAGCAGACGAGACTGCAGAGACAAAGGAGCAGATCTGGTGGTCATAGAGAGTTATGAAGAACAGGTAGTGTGATAATTTATCCTTTTTCTGTGGACTTTTTCTTTATCTGAGTCAGGGGTCTGAATATAAAGTGTGTTATAGGTTGTTTTGACTATTAAAAAAGATTTGTAGTTATAGTTAAGCAAATGTTTTCAGTGAATTTTTTAGAGCAATTCCTGAAACTAAAACATAAACAGTGGTGTTATTTTCTTTATCTTGATCAGGAATTGGTCACCAATTGTCATCAAGAAATTTACTTGGATTGGTTTGAATGACAGAGAGAAAGAAGGCGTCTGGAAGTGGATCGATGAGACTCCACTGACTCAGGCGTAAGTCTGACAGTGAATGTTTTACACCTTATTTAAATATAAACACAAATAAAGTATTAATGTACATTACCAGGTTTAACTGATTAGCTTGTATGAGTGTCTAAACAATTAATATCTAATAGTACTTTTGCTGTCCCTTTCTGACAATGAAAAACAAGACAAAAGTCTCTCACAGTACTGTCAAACTTTATTAATGCTCAGAACATGACACAAGACTAAAACTGCTTTGTAACATGCATCATGATGAGAAGCTGTTCTCTATTTATTCATAACTTCGGTCCAGTCCCTCTGATCAAGGTTTCATTCAGCATGATCAAACACAATGGAAATTTACATTTACATAATTTACATTAACTCACTCATAGGCTAAAGAAATAAACTAAACATTTTATGTGTTTTGCAGTTTCCCTCACAGACTTCAAATCCATTTTTTTCTCTCCAATATTGAGTTCACTAGAAAAACTTAAAAATCTGCAGTAGTATAGGTAAGGAGAAAGTGAAAAATCCAGTAAAAACTCTTTTTTTGGTAACCTCTTAGGTACTGGTTTAGAGAGCAGCCTGATAAGTGGTGGTGGAGATCCACAGTGGGGTGAAGAGGACTGTGTACATATGCGACATGATGTGAAAACTGAAGAAAACTGGAACGATCGGCGGTGTGATGACTCTATGCAATGGATCTGTGAAAAACTGCCTTAGCATTTAATGAGTTTTGAAATGATGCATTTGGAAATACTCTGTAATATGTTATTGTAAGTGTGATAAAGAGCATATTACTCTATCATATATTGTATAATTGAGGATGTTTAATGTTAAAGGGTTGGAGGTTCAGGAACAGAGATCTTTTTTTCTTGCCAAAATCAAAAAATGGTTTCCTGGTTCACATCCCCAATGAAGCGCAGGGAGCTTTTAGCATGTATCTGCACACCTGTACAGGTGATCTGCCTGTGCTGATCACCACCATATGTAATGAAACTGAGCTCCCTTAAAGTTGTTGTTTCTTATTTTCAATAAACAAACACAATATTTACATTCTTATTTGCAAAATGCATGAAGGACACAAAGCATCAGATATCTTCCATGTAGCTTTAATGCCTGAAACAAAGTTCTGTTGTGTCTCAACATGTTTGTTTTTCTTTTATTTTCAAGTGTTTTTGTTTTGCACTTTGATCCTCCCATTGAGCGTTTATTGAACACATTAAAGTATTTTTTGTTCATCATCGATTGTGGTCTGTTGTGCATTTGATTCCACCATCTTGTGTCAAGGTCGTTACAGAACGAACTGGCCAAATATGGACTCAGCCAACCCAAAGAAACTCCAAACTGGCCTCAGGCGAAATTAGCATTCATGGTAGCCTGGGCTACTGCAGAGTGGTCTCTAAACTACTATATGAGCAGAAGTAGTAGAAGATGAAATTTAAAGACAAGAATTATCTTCACTTTTCATTTTACAGTTTGAACATTGTTTGACTTCATCTGTTGGCTGTGAACTAAAACGAGATACTAATGACAAACTTTTTTTAAATAAACTGGAATGAAGTATTGTGGACGTTAATTTTTTTTTTTTTTTTAGGTCAGAGATATTCCAAGAAGTTTCCTAAGAAATAACATTACTATGTTTGTGTAAGGCACCTTTT
The DNA here is from genome assembly GCA_023238725.1 of Scortum barcoo. NCBI lineage: Eukaryota > Metazoa > Chordata > Actinopteri > Centrarchiformes > Terapontidae > Scortum > Scortum barcoo. The sequence continues at coordinate 5,244,302 of CM041550.1, forward strand.
ATACAGCAGCTGCTGTTCATTGGCATAAAGTGGATCTTCAGCTCTATTTTTGAAAGACTGTCACTTCCTTTAAAAGATTGTGATCTACTTGATGTTGATGCAATTTATTTCATGGTGCAGTTTCAGTATTTTCACTTCCTGGCCTTTCTTTTGATTCTGATGTGAGCTAGAAATAATAATGTAAGTTATCTTTAACGTCTCATGTTTGATTTTACAGAGATAACTTGTCCTGCAGGATGGAGGATGTTTGATTCTACCTGTTATTTCTTCTCCACTACGTCTGCTTCTTGGGAACAAAGCAGACGAGACTGCAGAGACAAAGGAGCAGATCTGGTGGTCATAGAGAGTTATGAAGAACAGGTAGTGTGATAATTTATCCTTTTTTCTGTGGACTTTTACTTTACCTGAGTCAGGGGTCTGAATATAAAGTGTGTTGTAGTTTGTTTTGATTATACAAACCTTTCTATGAGATATGTAGTTATAGTTAAACAAATGTTATAAATGATTTTTCTAGATCAATTCCAGAAACTTCCATAGTTACTATGGTTACAACTAAAATATAAATAGCTGCTTTATTTAGTTTATCTTGAACAGAAATTCCTCACCGATTTCATCAATGAAGAAACTTAAAAAAATTTTTGTAGTTATAGTTAAACAAATGTTTTCAGTGAATTTTTTAGAGCAATTCCTGAAAACTAAAACATAAATAGTGGTGTTATCTTCTTTATCTTGATCAGGAATTGGTCACCGGTGTCATCAAGAAATTTACTTGGATTGGTTTGAACGACAGAGAGAAAGAAGGCGTCTGGAAGTGGATCGATGAGACTCCACTGACTCAGGCTTAAGTCTGACAGTGAATGTTTTACATCTTATTTAAATATAAACTCAAATAAAGTATTAATGTACACTACTAGGTTTATTTCTTTGTATGAGTGTCTAAATAGTTAGTAGTGGTACTCTAGTACTATTAGAGTCTAATAGTAATTTTACAATCTCTTTCTGACAATGAAGAACAAGAAAAAAATCTCTCACAGTACTGTCAAACTTTATTAATGCTCAGAACATGACACAAGACTAAAGCTGCTTTGTAACGTGCATCACGATGAGAAGCTGTTCTCTATTTATTCATACCTCGGCCCATGATCAAGACATAATGGAAATTTACATTTAAATAATTTACATTAACTCACTCACAGACTAAAGAAATAAACAAAAGAAATGAAATAAACATGTATTATATCATATATTATTTTATATGTGTGTTGCAGTTTCCCTCACAGACTTCCAATCCATTTTCTTTACTCTCCACAATTTAGTTCACTGGAAAAAGTTGAAAATCTGCATTATTGCTGGTAGGGGGAAAGGGAAAATTCCAGTGAAAACTGACTTTTTTGTGAACCTCTTAGGTACTGGTCGAGAAAGCAGCCTGATAATGGTGGTGGAGATCCATACTGGGGTGAAGAGGACTGTGTACATTTGCATCCTGATAATGAAACTGAAGAAAACTGGAACGATCTGCGGTGTGATGAGTCTATGCAATGGATCTGTGAAAAACTGCCTTAGCATTTAATGAGTTTTGAAATTATGCATTTGGAAAGACTCTGTAGTATGTTATTGTCAGTGTGATGAAGGACATCTTGCTGTTTCATATATTGTATATTTGACAGTTTTTAATGTAAATGGTTGGAGGTCGGGAACAGAGAACTTTTTTGTGCTCGCCAAAATCAAAAACATTTTAATGGTTCACATCCCCAATGAAGTGCAGGGATTTATAGCATGTATCTGCACATCTGTACAGGTGATCTGCCTGTTCTGATGACTACCATATGTAATGAAACAGAGCTGCCTGAAAGTTGTTTGTTTCTTATTTTCAATGCAATATTTACATTAGTATTTGCAAGATACATGAACATGAAGATACATATTCTACTGTGGTCAACTGGGCCACCAACTCGCCACCTGTACAGGAAAAGGGTCGACTCACCTGCCATAAGGAGGGCACTGGTTAGCAAACTTTCATTGGACTTCCCTCCTTGATTGCTGACCCAGGTAAAAATATCCATAAATAACCAGACTGGAGTTCAGGTGGTATTAATTGACTCAAGGGGACAGCCTCATGGACTGGAATCTAGTCAAGCAGATCAGAGTGGGACAATTGGATGGACAATTGTTATTCAAAGTGACTCAATGCACTGAACCCATTCAGATAACAGTGAATGATGACCACACGAAAATTATGCAGTTTCACTTATTTGACTCAGCACAGCAGCCATTGATTTTGGGGTTTCAATGGCTACAACATAAAACCCTCATGTCGATTGGCACTCAGGCAAGATAAAGGGGTGGGGAGAAGAGTGTCATGTTAGAAAATAAAGGACTCTGCTGGTTCTCTAGAAAATGAAGTAGGCTCAGGCAACGACTCAGACTACCCTGACTTGTCCAAGGTACCCTCATGTTATCATGACTTAAAGGAAGTATTTAACAAGTGCAAGGCAATGTCTCTCCATCTTCATCCATCTTCTGACTGCACTGTCGACCTGCTGCCTGATGCACCCATCCCCAAGAGACGCTGCTACTCCATATCCGCATCGGTACATCACCACCTCAATAAAGGCAGGAATAATCCGTTCGTCCTAATCGCCAGCTGGTGGAGAGTTTTTCTTTGTGAGTAAGAAAGATGGTTCTCTCAGGCCATGCACTGATTAGTGAATGACATTACTGTTAAGAACCAGTACCCACTTCATTTAATCTTCTCTGTTTTTGAACTGCTTCAAACAGCCAAAGTGTTCATCAAGTTAGATCTCCAAAATTTGGATAAGGGAGGGAGGCGACTGGAAGACGGGGTTTAACACTCCTAGTGGACATTATTAGTATCTAGTCATGCCCTTTTGACTTTGCAATACTCCAGCTGTCTTGTAGACTTTTGTAGCCGCCTCTGTCTCGTTCCTGGGCTACGTTATCACTGCCAACCAGGTACAGATGGACCCATCTAAGGTCAGTGCAGTGGCCAATTGGCCTACTCCAGACAGTAGGAAAAAAGACAATTGCTGGGCTTTGCAAAATTTTACAGAAAATTCATTCACAACTTCAGTACTGTTGCGGCACCCCTGCATGCTCTCACTACTCAATTTTTCAGTGCAGTCATTACCCATGTTTCCGCTGTAACATCTTCACAGGCTGCATACTTACATGCACAGTTTGTACTTCCTGTCTGAATGAAAGGCCTGTTGTTCGCTCTCTGACATCTAGCAGGTCATCAGATGTGCAGCAACATTTTGCATGTGTCAGTTTCAAAAACTAATAATAAAAATAAGACCTGATACCTTTATCAGTGTTGACAGATTGTGGGAATCTATCACTCCCTTTTAGGTTTAGTTGCCAGCCCCTTTATACATCAGTCATACTTGTGTTGGTACATTTACTTTTCTCAATTGAAACATTTATTTTGCAGATACGTTAAATTCAAACTCCTTGTCTAAGTGTAAAAAAAAACCATTAGCAGCATTGTAGTTCCCCAAAACCAATGCAGAGCCAGAGGCGTAAGAGCAGAAGTAGTAGATGATGAGATTAAAAGATATGACTTCAAAGTTCACACCTATTTTTAACTATCTCTGTGACCTGGTCAAGAATGATGAGACCGGACACTAAATCAAATTCCTTTATTTGGGACTTGATACTTTTATTCCCCGACAGCACTTTGTAAAACACAGCATTAATTGTGTAATATTGAGACTTCAGAATATTCACATTAACAAACAGGATACTACTTAGCAAATAACTGTCGTGTTTCGGTCCATGCCCTGTTTGTTTTTTGGCCTTGTGTTTTCTTGTGTCTCATGTTCCTTGTATTTTCCATGTCAGGTTGTTATGTCTTGTCACGTCTGTTAGGTTTTCATGTCCGTCATGTTTCTGTTTCTGGTTCTGCCTCATGTTTCTTGTATCGTCTTGTGTTCAGTGTGTTTAGTAGGTTTCTTGTGTTGCTTGTCTCCTCCTTGTCGGTCATGCCCTGTGTCTTGTGTTAGTTCTTGTCTCTCTTGTCTTTGAGTCATCCACAGTTCTGCTCACGTCCTGTTTTATTTTGTATTCCCTCCTCTCCTCGCATTTCTGTCACGTGACTTCCCATCCTTCTATCATGTCCGACGACTATCTGTCACCTGAATGTCATGTCTGGTTTCTTGTTCTGGCGTGTCATGTTTTACTTTGAAATCCTAACTCTCTCCTCTCGTTTCAGGTCCCTTGACTTCCTGCCCTTGTGTGTTTTCCCCTGTGTGAATGTCTGCCCTGCCCTGATTGTTTCCACCTTCACCTGTTCCCTATTACCTCCTTGTGCATATATAGTCCTGCGTCTTCCCTTGTCTTGTTGCCAGATTGTTGTATCTTGTTCATGTGACCATATCTATGTGTTCATCTTCCTGTTTGCTTCTTATGTGTCAAGACTATTGATCCAGCCATCACACCACGTCATAGATACCAAGCCTTGTTTTGTAAGACTTTTCTTTATTAAAAACCCCCTTTCTTCCTGGGGTTCTGAGGAGGCCGCAGAGGGAAGCCTGCCGGTTTCCAGCCTGCAAGCCCAGCAAGTCCGTGATTTCCTTGGGAGGGGACTAACGTGGCGATCTTCCCAGGGTCTCAGGGAGGCCTCTGGGGAGGGCATGGTCTCCAACGGCTGTTACCATCCTGCCGTCCCAGTGCCACAGCCACAGAGGCCGAGCTTCCCAGTGCCCCAGAGACAGTTTCCGCCGACGCCCCGCCTGAGGGGTTCCGCCTTCGCCACCGCCACTGGCCACCAGAGGGTCCACTTATTCGCCATTATGATTCCACACAACCATTTACTATGGTTACAACTAAAATATAAATACAGGCTTTCTTTCCTTTATTTTGAACAGGAATTGCTCACTAAAATCATCAAGAAAGAAACTTGGATTGGTTTGAATGACAGAGAGAAAGAAGGCGATCTGGAAGTGGGATCGATGAAGACTCCACTGACTCAGGCGTAAGTCAGACAGTGAATGTTTTACACCTTATTTAAATATAGACCCCATACAAATCATCACCTTAACATGGTGGAGGAGTTTATGTGTCCCTTTGACCCTGGGAGCTGTGTTGTTGGGGAAGTAGCCCCTGGTAGGGTCACCCAGAAAAGTGGTCCCAGGGGAGGGTCCAGACGAAGAGCAATTCACAAACCTCAATGAAATGGTTTACGAGGCAAAGAACCCCGCCCAGAACAGGGAAACCAGGGCATCCCCCTGAGGGCTGCAGTCTTTGTGGTCACAGAAGCAAAAACCTGGGTGTGGGGGAAGTTCAGAGAGGCTATGGAGATGGACTTTCAGTTGGCCTCAAGGAGGTTCTGGCGAACCATCAGACGACTCAGGAGGGGAAAGCAGGGGTTTTCCCAGGCTGTCTTCAGCACGGGAGGATGACTGTTGACGGGGACTGGGGACATTGTAGGGCGGTGAAAGGAGCAGTCTGTGGATCTCCTGAACCCAGCAAGCATGTCCTTTGCAGAAGAGGCAGAGCTGGAGGATCCAGGAGAAGCCACGCCCATATCCATGGCAGAGGTAGTCAAGAAGCTCCTCAGTGGCAAGGCACCAGATGTGGATGAGATTTGCCTGGAGATGCTGAAGGTTCTGGACACTGTGGGGCTGTTATGGCAGACACGCTTCTTCAGGGTCATATAGACATCTGGGAATGTCCCTGTGAGGTGGCAGACAGGGGTGGAGATCCCCATTTTTAAGAAAGGGGACTGAAGGGTGTGCTCCACAAATCAGGGTATCACACTGCTCAGCCTTTCTGGGAACGTCAACTCCAGGGTGCTGTAAAGGAGGCTCTGAGAGATTGTCGAACCTCAGATACAGGAGGAACAATGCGGATTCTGCCCTGGCTGTGGAACGGTGGACCAGCTCATTACATTACAATCTCTCGGGGTCCAGTCTACACGTGTTTTGTGGACACAGTGGAAGTATGGGGTACAGGGACTGTACAAGCCATAGTCCCTGTTACAAAGTGAAGCTGTGTACGGATTCTTGGCACACCAGCCCTGGCAGACCTGGTGTTGGTGACCTCTGCCAGGCAGTGCGAACCTTTGTCACCAATCCTGTTTGTGATATTGATGTATGGGATTTCAAGGTGAAGCCAGGGAGAGGAAGGTGTCCAGTTTGAGGACGTCCAGAAGTAGATCTCTGCTGTTTAAAAATGATGTGGTTCTGTTGGCTTCTGTGATCTGACAGCATACGGATTCTTGCAACTTGGCAGTGGTTTGTCAGAATTGAAGCGGTTGGGATGAGAATTAGCACCTCCAAGTTTGAGGCCTGGTGGTTGTCAGCTGGAAAAGCGTGGATTGCTCCCTCTGGGTTGGGAGTGAGGTTCTGCCTCAGGTGGAGGAGTTCAAGTATCTCGGTGTCTTGTTCACGAGTGAGGTTAAAATGGAGCGTGAGATTGAGAGGTGGACCGTGGTGGTAAAGAGAGGGCTGAGCCGGATAGCAAAGCTTTCAATTTAACAGTCAATCTACATCCCAAACTTCACCTATGGCCATGAGCTTTTGGGTAGTAACCGAAAGAATGAGATCATGAATACAAGCCGCTGAAATGACTTTCCTCCATAGCAGGGCTGGGCTCAGCCTTAGAGATAGATAGGATGAGGAGTTCAGACATCTGGTGGGAGCTCTGAGTAGAGCTGCTGCTCCTTCACATCGAAAGGAGCCAGTTGAGGTGTTTCCGGCATCTGATCAGGATGCCTCCTGGGCGCTTCCCTCTGGAGGCCTTTCAGACTCATACAGTTGGTACGAGACCCCGATGCAGACCCAGAAGACCCATCTGGCTTTGGAACGCCCTGAGGACCTGGAAAACATTGCTGAGGAGAAGAATAACTGGACAACCCCTCTTACAGTGTAGCCCCCGCAACCCGGTTCTGGATAAGCAGAAGGAAATGGAGAGATAGATAAATGGATTAAATATAGACACAAATACAGTATTAATGTACATTACTAAGTTTATCTTTTTATCACTGTCTAAATAATTATTATCAGAATTATTATAAGCTGCTCTACACAGAAAACTCACTTTCATGTTAACCTCCTAGGTACTGGCGGAGAGGGAAACCTGATAATGGTGGTGGAGATCCACAGTGGGGTGAAGAGGACTGTGTACATATGCGACATAACGAGAAAACTAAAGAAAACTGGAATGATCTGCGGTGTAATGCTTCCCTGCAATGGATCTGTGAAAAGCTACCTTAGCATTACATGGGTTTTGAAAAAATACTCTGTAATATGTTATTGTAAGTGCAATGAAGAGCATCTTGCTGTTACAACATGTAAAGGGTTGGAGGTCGGAAACAAAGATCTGTTTTTCCTCGCCAAAATCAAAAACATTTTACTGGTTCGCATCCCTAATTAACTGAGCTGAGCTGGGATTTTTAGCATGTAATCTGCACACCTGTGCAGGTGAACTGCTTGTGCTGGTGACTACCATTTGCAATGAAACAGAGCTCTCAAACTGCCTTTAAGTTAGTACAACTATTGTAGCCAATGTCATATTGAATATACAATATAATGGAGCTTGACACAGAAATGTATTTATAAGGATAATAATAATAACTGTAGCTACTTTGTCCAACTGTTTCTTCTGTATTCTGTAGTTTTATTTAGACAAGTTGTTGGATAAAGACATTTACACTCATATTCACTGCTTTGGGAAATAAAGAGTTACCTATTCTGTCATTGTATATTCTGAGTTAATGGGTTCAATTATTTATGTGCGGGGACAGTGGTGGTGATAGAAAAAAGGGGAACCAAGTATCTTTGTTGATTCTCACATCACTTAATTTAGGCTCATGTTCTCTACAGCTTTGTTCACACATTCACATACATGCATGTAAATCTTTTGCAAATTTATTTCACACACACAACTCCAGGGTGTGAAATTAGTTGTGAACATCATTTCACAGGTTTAAAAAAATCGGTGACCCTCATTTGCTTCCAGAAAGAAAACCTCTCCAACAAGAAGGTCAGCTGGGGGGGATTTAAATGTATTTTTCCTTGAGCATACTTTAGATAATGAATGACACTCATCCTCTGATAAAAAGACGATCAGTTTGTTCACCACAATCTCACAGCTTTGAATGCAGACATTCAGCATGTATCAAGAGCAGAAAACAAGGTTAACTTTACAACAGCACATGTAGAAAAATATGACTGCATCTTAAACCAGACAAATCACTGAATTAAATATTACGCTGTCCTCACCACCAAAAATGTTTATATGTGTCTAGCAAAGACCTGTTGTGGTCATGTGAATTATGACTGCTGTCGGTCTGAAGGAAAGTTTCTGTTTTGCACCACAAAGCTTCTTGTGGGTGGAGACAGCAGTGGAGGAAGTATCACAATCTTTCACCCAAATAAAAGCACAAACAAGTTACTGGCATCTGTGTCACAGGCCAACACTGTGTATCTGAAAGCAAAAGTTACTGCCAGTACTCAGCATCTGGGCTGTTGCCTAATTCAATGGATTTGAATGAAAACAAAAAAGAATGAGTCGTGGAAGTGGTAAGAGAGGCCCTTAAGCTCTGGTCATTAAACCAACTTACCAAGATTCAAGATTCAAGATTCAAGAATTTATTGTCATTACACAACAATTACACATCAGCAATCATTGGTAATGAAATTCTTAAGTCATAGGCATCTGTCCGTGCTTTAAGTTTGGCACGGACTTCTCCGTTAACCCAGGGCTTCTGATTTGGGAATGTCCGCACAGTAATCCTCATGGTACGACGTCATCGATGCATTTTCCGATGTATCCAATGACCGCGTCCGTGTATGTGTGTTTATGTCTGTGTCCTTAAACACACACCACTCCATCGTGCTGAAGCAGTCGCAGCAGAGCCGAGTCTGATTGGTCGGACCACTGCTGAATGGTCCGCGTCACCGGTCCGTCTTCACGCTTCAATTTCTGCCTATAGGAAGGCAGCAGCAGAACTGAGGCGTGGTCAGATTTTCCTGAATGGAGAGCGAGGGAGGGCCTTGTTGTACGTCCGTCCGCGTAAGGGGTGTAAACATGATCGAAAGTGTGTTCTCACCACGCGTATGGGACAGCTGATGTGTTGGTGGTATCTCGGCAGGACTTTCCTCAGGTTGGCGCTGTTAAAGTCCCCGGCTACAATAAACGCGCAGCCTCTCGGCCGTGAGGTCTCTGTCCTGTCCTGTCAATAAGTCCATACAGCTCGTCCATGGCCTTCTTGTTGTCGGTGTGTGGCGGAACATACACTGCTGTCATGACAACCAATGTAAACTCACGCGGAAGATAATAAGGCCGGCATCTGATCATGAGGTGCTCCAGGTCCGGAGAACAGCCCATAGAAATAATCTCCACATCTGAACACCACTTGTTGTTCACCATGAAGCAGACACCTCCTCCCTTGCTCTTCCCTGAATTAATTGTCCGGTCCTGTCGGTGAATGGAGAGTCCCTCGGGAACAATGGCGGAGTCCGGGATCGAGGGGTCGAGCCAAGTTTCCGTGAAAACCAAAACGTTACAGTTCTTAATGTCCCGTTGAAACGCCATCCTGCTCCGGAGTTCATCCAGCTTGTTATCCAGGGACTGAACATTAGCCAGAAGAATACTCAGGAGAGGAGGCCGGTTTTCACGCTTCCTCAGCCGGACTAGGACTCCGGCCCGCGACCCTCTTTTCCTCCGCCGCCTCCGCTGCTCAGGTTCAACAACAGGTAGGCTCCTCCAAAGTACGCTGGAGGCGGTGGCGATGAAAACGTTTTTTCCACCACCGACCTAATGTGTAGAAGGTTTTTCTCTATCATATTGTATGATAGGGCTCTCTTTAGCAGGTTGCATAACTTAAAAGAAGAAATAAATAACAAAATAGTGCAAAAAAACAGCAAAGTTGAGGGGAGAGCTCGAGACACGGCAGCCATCCTCGGCGCCATCTTGAAAGTTCTATGTCAACGTTGAACGTGGTAAACCTGTCGAACTAAGACCATTTTCTCTGTGTTCAGGACCCAGGAGCTCAGAGCAGAGATTTCATGGAGTTATTATTCTAAGGATTCTAAGGATTTTCCAAATGTTCCCATTTAGGTTCTATGTTTTGTGATTTTAAACTATATTTGAGTAATGCAGGTTTTATTTGTTGTGTCTTTTCTATTTGAGGTCTGCATGGATTAGTTTCAGTGATGCTCCATAAAAATGTTCAGCCACATATTCAAACCATATCCTGCTTTAAATCTCAAAATTATGTTTGCAAAGCAGCACTCACAGATTAATGAAAGTGTTTGTTACTGACCATCATCTCTGCATATTATGCTCATACTTTATACCGTGTACCTTTCATTTGTAAGTATTTATTGCAATTTATTTTTTATTAAATAATGATAAACCTGTTCTAATAAACAAAAAGCATGTTATCATAACAGCCTTTCCAAGTACCACATTTTATGTTCTGTATGTGTTCGGCTGCGAGGCTGCTTTCACACTGCCGTCGGTCCCTGAGCCAAGCTCAAGAATCTGGATACAAAAAGTATTTTTGACTCTAAAAACTTTGCAGAAATCTTTAGCTGTTTGATGACAATAAGAAAACATCAAAAGCCAAGATCAGGAGGAGTTAGTGTGTAAAATAATTGCCCATCAGTACCTGATCAGGCTCACTTAAGGTGGATTGATGTTTAAGGTGGATCAGCCAACCCTGCTGCAATGTTATTTGAGACCTGTCGCTTGATAAACATAAATGTGACATGTTCTTAAATATTTTACTGTGATAACCAGTGCTTTCGCTCAGGACATACTTGCTGTTGTGACAAAAAGAATTCAAATATGTATGAAATCATTTCAGCTGGAAGGTTAATTTAACTATTTAACAGGTGACTTATTCTAAAGACAGTCACGTACAACATATGAGTGCTGCACTTGAGTCTGACATCTAGTTTAATGTGGTTTGTCAGCTGTGGTGAAAACTGACATTGTGCTGGTTATGGCTTTCAATGTAATCATGAGCAGAATTAAAAGCTTTGAAAATGTATTCTCTAGTGTCTTTCTGTCTTTTTCTGCACCTGTTATTGTCAGTTCTGCAGAAACATTTCTTCAACAAGGAGGTCAGAGTGTTTTTTTTTCTTAAGGACACCTCATTAGGATAAATGCTCACTGACACTCAGACCTGAACTCTGAACCTCTGGATAAAAGACCATCTGTCTTTTAACTTTTGTGTGGAGAACACGTACGTACCCACCAGGACTTTACGGAGTTTCTCCAACAGCAAGCCCTGGATTACCCCGGACATTAAGGCTCTCCTGAAGGAGAAGAAGAGAGCTTTTGTGTCTGGAAACAAAGGAGGAGCTGAAGTCTGTGCAGAGGGAGCTGAGGAGGATGATCAGGAAGGGGAAGAACAGCTACAGGAGGAAGATGGAGCACCAGCTGCAGCAGAACAACATCTGTGGTGTCTGGAAGGGACTTAAGACCATCTCGGGCTTCAAGGAGCCAAAGTCCCAAGCCTGTGCAGGAGACCAGGGGTGGGCAAATGACCTGAACTTATTCTTCAGCAGATTTGATCAAGCATCCGCCCCTCCCAGGGCCCAGTCTCCCATCTGCTGCAACCCCCATCAGAGTCTGTGCCCCCTTTCCACTGCTCCTCCTGTGCCCCCTCCCCCTCTCTCATGACCTTCAGCTCACACCCACCCGACACTTTCAGTTCACACTTGTCCCTTTTCCACTAAGGTAAACCTAGTGCTTGTTCTGGGCTGGTGCTAGTGCCGGTTCACAATTGGTTCAACTTGCAAACCTTCCAAGAACTCTCGCTCTGCGTTCCCACCAGCTTTACGGGCTAGAGAGCCAAGTCATTACGTCACTCTGTACGTCTTCAATTTCCCAGCAACACTAGTGACAACTTCAGGCACAAGACGACAACAACAATGGCAGGCGCCGTAGCACCTCTACCTCAGGTGTTGTTCCTGGCTTTGAAAATCTACATTGGCATCCAAACAAGACTGTTCCGATGCGTTGTTGCTGCTCGGCGTTGATTGCTATATGCGATGATTACATTCAAGAAGAAAGGTAATTATCTAACACATTTTGATTCTGAACGTAAGGTGTTATTGTTAGCCTTTGTTGTAAGCTAACATGCTAGCTAGCTACCTTAGCATTGACTACACATCGGTCACATTGCAATTAAACAAATTTAATGAACAACTGACACACCAATTTCCACCTTTACAGGTAATCCTGCGGCTGGTGGCAAGGCGGAGGTCACCTGATGTTTGGGCTTACACGCGATCTCATCCCTGGTGGGACACAATTGTTCCGGATTTCAGCCCGCATCAGTTCGTGCAGAATTTCCGTGTTTCCCGGGAGTCATTTGACTACATCTGCGGTGGGGTCGGTCATGGTCATGTCATGAGGAAAAGGAACATGAATTACCGCAGCTTGTGTGTCCCAGTCCGCAAGCGGGTGGCAATTGCCATCTGGAAAGCTGGCCACAGGCAGCAGAGTACAGGACCATCAGCCATCTTTTTGGGGTAGGCCTGAGCACTGTGGCTAATTGTGTTTAGGACTTCTGCAACACAGTGATCATGGTGCTGCTTCGTGCCCAGCCTATATAGCATTTCCTGACACTGACAAGCTGGTTGGAATGGCCACTTTCTTTGAAAATCATTGGGGAGTACCAAAGTGTGTTGGAGCAATAGATGGAAGCCACATTCCCATAATTGCACCAGAGCAGTATGCCCGAGACTACTACAACTGGAAAGGATGGCATTCAGTTGTTCTACAAGCGGTTGTGTTGTGCCCTTCAATTAGGGAGAATAGCGAGGGGAAAGTATGAAAAAAACATGCCACACACAGCTCTCGCTTCCACTCACTTGTATTGAGTGAGGGAGCGGGGGGAGAGGAGCACGATTCCCTCTACTGGAACCCCGAGGCATCACCCAATCGATCATCGCACAATTCACCCAACTAGCGACACTCTGGCTGAACAATACCCACGACAATAATGTAATAAAATAAAATAAATGTAACAAAATAAAATAAATGACATCGACCACAGTTGTGGACGGCAAAGGTCTCTTCTGGGATGTATGTGTTGGCTATCCAGGGAGTGTGCGGGATGCAGGAGTACTGCAGCAGTCACAGCTGTGGGAAGGCCCTAAATGATGGGGAAGTACTTGGGCAAAACAAAGGGACTATCTCTGGCTGGCTGCAACGTTGGACATTACCTGATTGGTGACCTGGCCTACCCCATGCAGAATTGGCTCATGAAGCCCTTTTCTAATACCGGCATACATATTACATATCATATTACACATTGGACTTGTCTTTGCCGTTTACACGGTCCATGTTGTGTATGTGTTATGTTATATGTATTATTAAGGCTCTATTCTGTGTCAGGTAGACTTTCATGTGTTAACAATAAATCTTACCTTCGTCTGGTTGACGATGACGATGCGGTGGATGGTGTGGATGAGCTGCAGTGCCATGGTGGCAGAAGCCCTTGGTCGGCATCATCAATGTCTTTGATGGCAGACAGCTCTTTGAAACAAACAACAACAAAAACAAGAAATCAGTGCTTCAAAACACAAACTCTTGTAATCACACTTTATACAATGTTAGAGCTTTGTTAAGGAAAAGGCTAACTAATGTTGGAAATAGCATGCTAACTTTATTTATTGTTACCACGGGTAGCTAGCTTGATGTCTCATCTGATGAAGACGCTGAGAGAACTGGTCCTCGCGTCCATCTGCGCCCGATGGTGAGCTCCTTCATGGACCTGCTGCAGTTCGCCTACCAGCCTGACATCAGCAGGGTGGATGATGCCGTCATCTACCTCCTTCACACCTCCCTCACTCACCTGGAGAAGGCTGGAAGCTGGAAGCACTGTGAGGATCATGTTCTTTGATTTCTCCAGTGCATTCAACACCATCCAGCCCAGCCCAGGCTGCTGGGGGACAAGCTGCAGCTAGCTGGGGTGGATCATCACCTCACTACATGGATTTCTGGACTACCTCACACACAGACCACAGTTTGTGAGGGTGCAGGGCTGCTTGAGTCAGATCGGCTTCTCTGCAGCACCACTGAAGGCCAACCTGACTGAAATGACTGAAGAGCTGAAGAGGCTTCAGAGTTTGTCCAAACAGAGTGAGTGTTTGTCTGTGTGGGTCCTCCACAGCTGTCAGGACACACCGCCGCCTCATCAGATCGTGTTTCTATGACACTGTTATATCCCAACTCAGTTTGCCTTGTCCCAATAACTTTATTTCACCTTTTTAAACATATATCTATGTTTGTGTAAGGCACCTTTTCCATCTAGGTGTTTCTAGGTGTAAATTGTATATTACATTACTATAACTGTAAGACTGAGAAGTAAAGCAGGAAGAAATTGGCATCTCAAACTGATACCAGCAGTATGTAAAGTCACTGAAATTAGCTCCCACTTGACCTGCTGCAACATTAAAGTGATGTACAAATGAATGCATCAGTGATCACGAACAAAGAATGTGATTACTCAAGTATAATTTCAAATGCATGGCTTTTACTCATCACAGAGTATTTCTATACTGTGGTATCACTAGATTTATTTTAGTAAAAGGTCTGAATACTTCCACCACGGCTGGTGAGGAGTCATTTGAGGCAACTGCGTGAAAACATTTAAGAGCCTCTTCAAGTGAGGTGGACTGAGGCAAGTCAACCAAATTATGTTAAATATAATTCTGGTTTTGTTAATATTTTTTTCCACATTCAGGGTTGAGCCTGTTTGGATTCATTGGCTACTGTGTGATAAATCTGCACTGAAAACATCCTCAGAATCCACAGCCTCCCAAATCGATGTCTAATCTTTAACGTCTCATGTTTGATTTTACAGACAGAACTTGTCCTGCAGGATGGAGGATGCTCAGTTGTACCTGTTATTTCTTCTCCACTACGTCTGCTTCTTGGGAACAAAGCAGACGAGACTGCAGAGACAAAGGAGCAGATCTGGTGGTCATAGAGAGTTATGAAGAACAGGTAGTGTGATAATTTATCCTTTTTCTGTGGACGTTTTCTGATTTCTGTAACTTCCATATTTACTATGGTTACAACTAAAATATAAATACAGGCTTTCTTTCCTTTATCTTGAACAGGAATTGCTCACTAAAATCATCAAGAAAGAAACTTGGATTGGTTTGAATGACAGAGAGAAAGAAAGGCGTCTGGAAGTGGATCGATGAGACTCCACTGACTCAGGCGTAAGTCTGACAGTGAATGTTTTACACCTTATTTAAATATAAACACAAATAAAGTATTAATGTACATTACTATTTTTACTTTTTGTACAGATGTATACATTGAATATAAAAGAATATCTAATAATATCTAAATAAACTGACATTATTGTTAATCTCTTAGATACTGGTGGAACAGGAAGCCTGATAATGGTGGTGGTAGAGTCCAACAGTGGGGTGAAGAGGACTGTGTACAAATCGTAGTTGACATGAAGATGGAAGAAAACTGGAACGATCGGCGGTGTGAAGACTCTCTGCAGTGGATCTGTGAAAAACTGCCTTAGCATTTAATGAGTTCTCATATGATGTAAATACCTCTTTAACATGATATTGCATGTGTGATAAAAAGAGCATTTTGCTGTATCAACATGTAAAGGGTTGGAGGAAAGATTTTAGCATGTATCTGTACACCTGCACAGGTGAATTCACTGTACTGATGATTACATTACCATGTGTAATGAAACAGAGCTTCCTTTAAATTACCACAACTATTAAAGCTAACATCATACTGCATATACAATATAATGGAGCTTGATACAGAAATGCATTTATGAATATAATAAAATCCACTTTATCCAAGAAGTTGTCTAAATAAAACTACACAATACACAAATGCACAAATCCACATGCACGTGTTTCTGCTTTGTGTTTTTAATCCAAACCTTCACATACATGCATGCAAATCTTTTTCACACCCTCACCAATGGAGATGTGCAACTCCAGGCTGTGAAACTAGTTGTGAACATCATTTCACAGGTTGAAAAAATCAGTGATCCTCATTTGCTTGCATAGAAAACCTCTCCAACAAAGAAGTCAGAGGTGATCTACAGAGCAGCAGCTGGGTGGATTTTAATGTATTTTTTCTTGAGGATACTTCATCAAAACATAACTGATGACAAACCCTGATCCTCTGATAAAAAGATCTGTTTTTTTCACCACAGTCTCATGGTTTTGAGTGCAGACATGCAGCGTGCATCAAGAGCATAAAACAGTGTCAGTGAGCTTTTTTTTTTTTTTCACATTTCTTTGTTATCATATAAAGGCACCAAGACAGACAGGTTCATAAAAGAATTTAATTCATTGCGCCCATAAGGAGACATGTGCAAAAAGAAAAAAAAACAACCAAAATGTTTTGTTTTGCTGTGCAGCCAAAGTTTACATTTTACCTTCAGAACATGCAATGAGTTAACAGAGGGATCATTTACCTTATCATCTTTTAGTTGGTTGATAATACTCAGGTATATTTTTCATTTTCAGGAAAGTGAATATATTCACCTCTGCCGCTGTTCTCTTTAGACAACGCTGAAGTTAGATTGTTAACCGACTGTTTATCCATTGATTGTCTGTTTTTTGTATCTCTTATTGATATTAAATTATCAATTATTAATTATTTCATATCAAACATTAGCTTTGTCTGAGACCCACTATTAGTTTTGTTTTATGAAAATGCAAAAGAGATACATGTTCGCAGTCGTTTTTCACATCTAGACCTCTTTGTACCAGGTCTAGATCAGAAATCATTGTACTGAGACTCCTAAAAGCCTGCCTAAAATACTTTTACATCAATAAGAGGTACAGAAAAATGGAAAATCAATTGCAAACAGCCAGTTAATTTTCCAATAACTTTCCTTAACTGCCAAATCAGAACGCTAACTTCAGCGTTGTTCTCTTTAGTAAAATGAGCTTAATGGTCTTTTTTCAGCTTTGGAAACTAAAACTGCTCACGAGACAGTTACTGGTGAGCACCAGAAACATAAACTTATTTTTTTCACTTTTTTTTTTTTCACTTTTTTTTCTTGCACATGTCCCTTCCATAGAGTTCATGAAATAATTTAAGCTGGAACGTTTATTCAATTAGTTAACAGAAGAGTCACTCTAAAGACGGTCACTCACAACATATGATGGTGAAAGCTGACACTGTGTTGGTTTGTGGCTTTTTATGTAATCATGAGCAGAATTAAA
>CM041550.1:5262011-5292955 GCA_023238725.1 Scortum barcoo
TGATGATTTTAGTGAGCAATTCCTGTTCAAGATAAAGGAAAGAAAGCCTGTATTTATATTTTAGTTGTAACCATAGTAAATATGGAAGTTACAGAAATCAGAAAACGTCCACAGAAAAAGGATAAATTATCACACTACCTGTTCTTCATAACTCTCTATGACCACCAGATCTGCTCCTTTGTTCTCTGCAGTCTCGTCTGCTTTGTTCCCAAGAAGCAGACGTAGTGGAGAAGAAATAACAGGTACAACTGAGCATCCTCCATCCTGCAGGACAAGTTCTGTCTGTAAAATCAAACATGAGATGTTAAAGATCAGACATCGATTTGGGAGGCTGTGGATTCTGAGGATGTTTTCAGTGCAGATTTATCACACAGTAGCCAATGAATCCAAACAGGCTCAACCCCGAATGTGGAAAAAAATATTAACAAAACCAGAATTATATTTGTAACATAATTTGGTTGACTTGCCTCAGTCCACCTCACTTGAAGAGGCTCTTAAATGTTTTCACGCAGTTGCCTCAAATGACTCCTCACCAGCCGTGGTGGAAGTATTCAGACCTTTTACTAAAAAAAATCTAGTGATACCACAGCATAGAAATACTCTGTGACGAGTAAAAGCCATGCATTTGAAATTATACTTGAGTAATCACATTCTTTGTTCGTGATCACTGATGCATTCATTTGTACATCACTTTAATGTTGCAGCAGGTCAAGTGGGAGCTAATTTCAGTGACTTTACATACTGCTGGTATCAGTTTGATATGCCAATTTCTTCCTGCTTTACTTCTCAGTCTTATAGTTATAGTAATGTGATATACAATTTCTAGATGGAAAAGGTGCCTTACACAAACATAGATATATGTTTAAAAAGGTGAAATAAAGTTATTGGGACAAGGCAAACTGAGTGGGATATAACAGTGTCATAGAAACACGATCTGATGAGGCGGCTGAGTGTGTGTGTCCTGACAGCTGTGGAGGACCCACACAGACAAACACTCACTCTGTTTGGACAAACTCTGAAGCCTCTTCAGCTCTTCAGTCATTTCAGTCAGGTTGGCCTTCAGCTGGTCTCTTTCTTCAATCGATGAAACCAGCTTGGTGTTACTCTCCTGGAGACGCTCAGTCAGGTTGGACTCAGATGGTGGAGAGTTCTGCAGCTGAACCACGAACTGAGTAATGGTCTGAAACAGATCAAGAGTCATGTTTATTAAGCAGAAAATTTTGTAGCTCTGCTGCCTTAATATGATGTTTTACTAGGACTGGAATAAAAACATATGTAGACAGGTGAATTAGGACCAGAGAGTGTTTTGAGATTGTTTACTTATCATGAAAATATTGATAGGTGCTAAAACTATGGAATCATAAATGTACATTTGTCATTGAATAAATACACTTTACTGTGAGGTAAATCTATAAGGTGTGCAGCTTGACAATGGTATTTATTTGTGTTGTCCATCCATCCATCTTCTAAACCTGCATGTCTTTGGATTGTGGGAGGAAGCTGGAGTACCCAGAGAGAACCCACGCAGGCACAGGGAGAACATGCAAACTCCACACAGAAGGGCCTGCCTGTCAACCAGGGATTGAACCCAGAACCCTCTTGCTGTGAGGCAACAGTGCTAACCACCACCCTTATTTGTGTTGTAGTTTTTAAAAATAATTTTCTTCATGTATGACTGAGCCACCACTGTTGTGTATTTGTGATACCTCAATTTTGATGAGTTCCTCTTTTTGAGTTGAAAGAGATAGTGAACTAAAACCTGAAGAGAGAACAGCTGTACAGCTAAAAGTAGTTATTAAGCTTTCGCTAGTGAAGTTTTCTCAGTAAAGACTGTTCATCTAGCTGCTTCCTCACTGATTTTAGCTGATGTTGTTATTTGCTAAGTATTATCCTGTTTGATGTTTAATTTTGAAAAGCAGACTCACAGTGGACAGCGAGGCCGATGAGCCCAGCCAGCAGGAAAACACTCAGCAGCCCCAGAAGGAGAATAATAACTCCATGAAATCTCCTCTCTGAGCTCCTGCGACCTGAACACAGAGAAAACCAGTGAACAGCGTCAATGATACAACATTAATAACAACAGCTCAAACTGTCTGTCAGCCTCTCTGTCCGACTCCTCATTCTTACCTCTTTGATTCTGTGATGAGAAAACAAATGTCTCATTTCCAACATTTTCATAGATTTCCTCCATCGCTTTGTAAGTGTGACAAATATCTTGTGGGTCAGCTCTGCAGTGAGGTTACTGGACATGTAAATTGATCAAAGTTTAGTCGAGCTGATCTTTCTCTGATCAAGAAGGTCATGTCACAAAGATGGTAAAAAATAGATGTGACCATTAACTCACTTAAATCAGGAAAATTTGGAAGCTATTGTTCAGTCACAAGAACAAGTATAAAACAATACAAATTTTACTTTACAGGCTCCTAAATTCTTAAATTTGTGATGCATTCCTGACAGAAATCAAAATATTATCTTTGATCTTTATTATATACATCTATTCACAACTGTGAAATAGACTGAACACTCACAGTCTTACCTGACTGAGTTGTTGAAGGTTTTAGTTCGACAGGTTTCCTGCATTCAACATTGACATAGATCTCCTCCATCGCTCATACTCTGGGAAAATGTGACACAGGAAGTCAGATCTGCAGCACGGACAGTGATACATACACATATATGTAAAGGATGATGGTCTGCTGGTTTCAGTTTCTCAATTTTTAATCTCTGAGGAAGTCACAAATGCCACAGGTGCTAAAAGTAGTTGGCAACCTACAGTCCACACATATTACAATCACAGAAGACTAAAATGTCTCTCTCATCTATCTATCTATCTATCTATATCATCTATCTATCTATCTATCTATCTATCTATCTATCTATCTATCTATCTATCTATCATCTATCTATCCTGCATTAGGAAAAGACATTAACATGATGTTTTTTCAAATAAAACCATTCATTTTCTTTTGCATTACTTAATTTCAATTTATTTCAAATAACAAAACAATCAGTTAATTGATGAAAAAAATAACACGCTGATTGATGCATGTTCAAAATGCTCCACCCCAACCAACTCCAGTAAACTCCTGCTTTTACATTAATGCTTGAGCAATAATAATCTAATTATAGAATATATACTGGTATTACAGTGAGAGGGAGGATTTACAGTACATTTTCCTGCTTATACTTACATAGTTTAACAACAATTTTGATGCAGGATTTTTGCTGAAACTGAGCATTTCTATTTTGTAGTATTTGTACTTTTACTAACAGATCTGAATACTTCTTTAACCACTGTCTCCTCCTCATGAAGCTTTGTGGCATTGCAACACTTTTCCCTCTAACAGACGGCAGTTTCAATTCACATGGCCACAAGAGGGCGGTATTAGCCACATGTGAATATGAGGCTGTGGTTAGATTTATTCAGATTCAGATTTCCTTTATTAGTCCCACAGCGGGGAAATTCACAGTGTAACAGCAGTGAGACACACAGTGGAAAATAAATAGTAGCAAATGCAGGACATAAAATAAGAAAAAAAGAAAAAATCTATAAAGAAATAATTATAATTATACCTGTACACAGTACAGAGAGAGGATGTGCCTGAGAATACATATAAGAAATTTATAATATCTCAAGTAGAAAAAAAAGTGAATTGAATTGAAGTAAAGTGGAGTGTATTGTGCAAGAGTCCAGTTATTAGTCAGTTATTTATTTGTTTATTGTCTATTATCTGCAGACTAGCGGGCATTTTGTTTGTTGTGCAGTCTGACAGCAGCAGGCAGGAAGGACCTGCGGTACCTCTCCTTCACACAGCGTGGATGGAGCAGCCGCTCACTGAAGGAGCTGCCCAGAGCTGTCAGAGTGTCCTGTAGAGGGTGGGACGTGTTGTTTAACAGGGATGACAGCTTAGCCATCATCCTCCCTGTTTCCCATCACCTCCACTGAGTCCAGGAGGGCATCCCAGGACAGAGCTGGCCCTCCTCACCAGTCTGTCCATTCTCCTCCTGTTCCTGTCCGTGATGCTGCTGGCCCAGCAGACTATCCCATAAAAGATGGCTGATGCCACCACAGAGTCATAAAAGGTCCTGAGGAGAGTCCCTGCACTCCAAAAGACCTCAGCCTCCTGAGCAGGAACAGTCTGCTGTTGCCCTTCTTGACAAGGGACATTGGTGTTGTCCGACCAGTCCAGACTGTCATTTAGGTGAACACCCAGGTACTTGTAGGACTTCACAGTGTCGATGTCCGTTCCCTGGATGCTCACCTCACCGGTGCAGGCGGAGAGTGTCTACGCCTGCGGAAATCCACCACCAGCTCCTTGGTTTTACCAGCGTTGATCTGCACCAGTCCGCAAAGTCCTGAATAAGTCATCTGTACTCTCTATCGTCCCCATCTGTGATGAGGCCAAAAACAGCAGAGTTGTCAGAGAACGTCTCGAGATGACAGGATGGTGTGTTGTATAAAAAGTCTGCAGTGTAAATGGTGAACAGGAAAGGAGCCAGAACCAGTTCCCTGTGGAGCACCGGTGCTGCAGAGAAGCTGATCTGACTCAAAGCCCTGCACCCCCACAAACTGTGGTCTGTGTGTGAGGTAGTCCAGAATCCATGTAGTGAGGTGATGATCCACCCCAGCTAGCTGCAGCTTGTCCCACAGCAGCCTGGGCTGGATGGTGTTGAATGCACTGGAGAAATCAAAGAACATGATCCTCACACCGTGCTTCCAGCCTTCTCCAGGTGAGTGAGGGAGGTGTGAAGGAGGTAGATGAAGGCATCATCCACCCCTGATGTCAGGCTGGTAGGTGAACTGCAGCAGGGTCCATGAAGGAGCTCACCAGCGGGCGCAGATGGACAAGGACCAGTCTCTCCAGCGTCTTCATCAGATGAGACATCAAGGCTACCGGCCTGTACTGTACTGGAGGTGTTGATCGAGGGGGGGTTAGGGGAACAGGACAGAGTTACCCCTTTTCCACCAGAGCAGTTCCAGGGCTGGTTCGGAGCCGGTGCCTAATCTGGAACCAGTTCTTCCTGTTTCGACTGCCTAAGGACTGCGGCACCAACTCTGCGCTGGTCTAGAACCAAGAACCACTTACGTCACGGGCTGGGGGCGGGATTATCGTGACCAATAAGACCAACCAAAACTTTGAGGCTTCCATTTTTAAAAAACCAGCAAGAAAAGAATAGAAGAAGCGAAGAAAAGAGAAGACTAGAACAATGGACGCTAAACTCCAACAGCAATGGTACGTGAAGGAGACTAACTGTCTCCTTGTACTGTGGTCTTCCACAGAAATTCAAAACAAACTAGATGGAGCAAAGGGAGCACAAAGCCGGTGTTCATGGAGCTCCAGCGGGAGATGGCGACAGCGGGATACGACCGCAACATAGAACAAATAAACAACAAACTGAAAAAGCTAAAAAAGGACTACAGGGACCAGAAAAGGGAGCTGAGGAGAAGCGGCGCTGGTTGGCCGAGGAAAAGTCCACACTTTGATCTGCTCAACTCGGTACTCAGCGACAGACCGGCATGCCAGCTGACCGGGGCCCTGAACTCCGGCAACAGTGATGCTCGAAAGTGTATGGTAGATAATACCTTTCAAAGTTCCACAGATCCTCGTAAGTTTTATTTTTTATTTTTAATGTTTCGCCTTACTGACAATGAATTAGGCAATTGTCTAGCTGTTTTACGAGCTAATATTACAAATGTCTCTTGTTTTTGTTGTTGTTGTTTAAAGACATCAGTGTACATTGGTAACACCAGTAACGCTGGGCTTGCTTGGGCAACAGCTAGCTACCCGTGGTAACAATAATTGCAGCCAGAGATAGTCCCTTTGTTTTGCCCAAGTACTTCCCCATCACTTAGGGCTTCCCACAGCTGTGACTGCTGCAGTACTCTCTGCGTGCGTCGTGCACACTCCCTGGATAGCCAACACATACATCCCAGAAGAGACCTTTGCCGTCCACAACCGCTTGTAGAACAACTGAATGCCATCCTTTCCGGTTGTAGTAGCCTCGGGCATACTGCTCTGGTGCAATTATGGGAATGTGGCTTCCATCTATTGCTCCAACACACTGTGGTACTCCCCAACGATTTTCGAAGAAAGTGGCCATTCCAACCAGCTTGTCAGTGTCAGGAAATGCGATATGGGCACGAAGCAGCACCATGATCACTGTGTTGCAGAAGTCCTAAACACAATTAGCCACAGTGCTCTGGCCTCCCCCAAAAAGATGGCTGATGGTCCTGTACTCGCTGCCTGTGGCCAGCTTTCAGATGGCAATTGCCATCTGACTTGCGGACTGGGACACACAAGCGGTAATTCGTGTTCCTTTTCCTCATGACATGACCGACCCGACCGCAGATGTAGTCAAATGACTCCCGGGAAACACGGAAATTTTGCACGAACTGATGCGGGCTGAAATCCGGAACAATTGTGTCCCACCAGTGGATGAGATCGCGTGTGTAAGCCCAAACAACAGGTGACCTCCGCCTTGCCACCAGCCGCAGGATTACCTGTAAAGGTGGAAATTGGTGTGTCAGTTGTTCATTAAATTTGTTTAATCGCAATGTGACTGATGTGTAGTCAGTGCTAGGTAGCTAGCTAGCATGTTAGCTTACAACAAAGGCTAACAATAACATCTTACGTTCAGAATCAAAATGTGTTAGATAATTACCATTCTTCTTGAATGTAATCAATCGTCGCATATAGCAAGTAACGCCGAGCAGCAACAACGCACGCATCGGAACAGTCTTGTTTGGATGCCAATGTAGATTTTCAAAGCCAGGAACAACACCTGAGGTACGGCGCCCGCCATTGTTGTTGTCGTCTTGTGCCTGAAGTTGTCACTAGTGTTGCTGGGAAATTGAAGACGTACAGAGTGACGTAATGACTTGGCTCTCTAGCCCGTAAAGCTGGTGGGAATGCAAACGAGTTCTTGGAAGGTTTGCAAATTGAACAAATTGCGAACCGGCACTAGCACCAGCCCAGAACTAGCACTAGGTTCACCTTAGTGGAAAAGGGGTAAGTGTGAACTGAAAGTGTCGGGTGGGTGTGAGCTGAAGGTCATGAGAGAGGGGAGGGGCACAGGAGGAGCAGTGGACAGGGGGCACAGACTGTGATGGGGGTTGCAGCAGATGGGAGACTGGGCCCTGGGAGGGGCGGATGCTTGATCAAATCTGCTGAAGAATAAGTTCAGGTCATTTGCCCACCCCTGGTCTCCCACAGGCTGGGACTTTGGCTCCTTGAAGCCCGAGATGGTCTTAAGTCCCTTCCAGACACCACAGATGTTGTTCTGCTGCAGCTGGTGCTCCATCTTCCTCCTGTAGCTGTTCTTCCCCTTCCTGATCATCCTCCTCAGCTCCCTCTGCACAGACTTCAGCTCCTCCTTTGTTTCCAGACACAAAAGCTCTCTTCTTCTCCTTCAGGAGAGCCTTAATGTCCGGGGTAATCCAGGGCTTGCTGTTGGAGAAAGCTCCGTACATGTCCTGGTGGGTACGGTGTTCTCCACACAAAAGTTAAAAGACAGATGGTCTTTTATCCAGAGGTTCAGAGTTCAGGTCTGAGTGTCAGTGAGCATTTATCCTAATGAGGTGTCCTTAAGAAAAAAAAACACTCTGACCTCCTTGTTGAAGAAATGTTTCTGCAGAACTGACAATAACAGGTGCAAGAAAAGAGACAGAAAGACACTTGAGAATACATTTTCATAGCTTTTAATTCTGCTCATGATTACATTGAAAGCCACAACCAGCACAATGTCAGTTTTCACCACAGCTGACAAACCACATTAAACTAGATGTCGGACTCGAGTGCAGCACTCATATGTCTTTAGAATAAGTCACCTGTTAAATAGTTAAATTAACCTTCCAGCTGAAATGATTTCATACATATTTGAATTCTTTTTGTCACAACAGCAAGTATGTCCTGAGTGAAAGCACTGGTTATCACAGTAAAATATTCAAGAACATGTCACATTTGTGTTTATCAAGCGACAGGTCTCAAATAACATTTGCAGCAGGGTTGGCTGATCCACCTTAAATATCAATCCACCTTAAGTGAGCCTGATCAGGTACTGATGGGCAATTATTTTACACACTAACGCCTCCTGATCTTGGCTTTCCACACAGAGCAGGTGGACCTAAATGCAGGACGCAGACTCCGGGGAAGGTTTGCAGGTCTTTAATAAAGAAAAGTCTTACAAAACAGGCTTGGTATCTATGACGTGGCTTGATGGCTGGATCGATAGTCTTGACACATAAGAAGCAGACAGAACATGAACAAATAGATATGGTCAACAATCTGACAACAAGACAAGGGAAGACGCGGACTATATATACATAAGGTAATGGGGAACAGGTGGAAACAATCAGAGCGTAGGGCAGACAATCACACAGGCGGGAAACACACAAGGGCAGGAAGTCAAGGGACCTGAAACGAGAGGGAGAGTTAGGGTTTCAAAGATAAGATAAGATAAGATAAGATCTTTTATTGATCCCACAGTGGGGAAATTCCACTGTCACAGCAGCTCAAAAAACAAGTAAAAGAGACATTAAATAGTAGATGAAAAAACACACAAGACATAAAAAACAGTATTTACAATAAATAGTGAGAATAGTAATAATAATAACAGAAAAAAAAAGAAAGAAACAGAAACAGAAACAGTATTTATATACACAGCCTCACCCAGTTAGATGTGCAGTGGTGAGGTGATTATTGCACAGGTGAATATGGATATGTAGCAGATATGACTGAACAGTAGAGTAAATGAGTGGAATGCAAAAAAGACCATAAAGTGCATGGCTAGGACATCAGTAAACATCAGTAAACATCAGTGCAATGATGAAACATCAGTAAACATCAGTCCTACTGTGGTATGGAAGTGTTTGTTACGATGACAAAGGTTTATAGTGCAGACAAAGTAAAACATGACACGCCAGAACAAGAAACCAGACATGACATTCAACAGATAGTCGGGACATGATAGAAGGATGGGAAGTCACGTGACAGACATGTGAGGAGAGGAGGGAATACAAAATAAAACAGGACGTGAGCAGAACTGTGGATGACTCAAAGACAAGAAACAAGAACTAACACAAGACACAGGGCATGACCGACAAGGAGGAGACAAGCGACACAAGAAACCTACTAAACACACTGAACACAAGACGATACAAGAAACATGAGGCAGAACCAGAAACAGAAACATGACGGACATGAAAACCTAACAGACGTGACAAGACATAACAACCTGACATGGAAAATACAAGGAACATGAGACACAAGAAAACACAAGGCCAAAAAACAAACAGGGCATGGATTGAAACATGACAGTATCTGTGCTGAACATGCATGTTTTAACCCTCCTACTGTAACTTTGACATAGACAGACTGGCTCTTAATTTCAAATGTTTTGTGCTCCAGAGAAAACTTGTCCAGCAGGATGGAGGTCGTTCATGTGTTCCTGTCCTCTCCTCTCCTCTGAGTCTGGTTCATGGACGAGAGGCAGAGACGACTGCAGGAGCAGAGGAGCCGACCTGGTTGTCATAGGCAGCACTGAAGAACAGGTACAGTGTGAGTGTGTGTGTGTTTGCAAATATTGATCCCTCATTGCACTCTTCTAACCTTAGATATTCATTTCTGACAAGCACAAGTGCATCATTGAGGTCCAACTCATGCTGCATGTCTTCTCCTGTAGATCAGCATATCAGTTAAAAATCCAGCTCTGGACGTCATGTCATAAAATCTGACATGATTATTTATGCACAATTTAATGAAACTGCTTATTTTCTGATTCCTTCTAATGAGAGACAGTTTTATGTATTAACTTAATTCAGTACATATAGATTTAATAGACACATTAGTTATGGATACTAAAGGTAAATGTTGCCCTGAAAAAAATCTGCAGTGAGGTTACTGCACGTGTAAGTGATCAAAGTCTTGTGGGGTTCAACCTTCGCTGTCAGACTACACAACAAACAAAATGCCCGCTAGTCTGCAGACAATAGACAATAAACAAATAAACAACAAATAACTGATTTTTAACTGGCCTCTGTGCAATAACGCTACACTTCTGTTCGCTGTTCATTTCACTGTTCACTGTTTTGCACTCATTTATACCTGAGATACTATATATTTCTTATATGTATATTCTCAGGCACACTCCCTCTGTACTATGTACAGGTATACTTACAGTCATAGTTATAATGATTATCTTGGACTACTTTATTCTTTATTATCTTTATTTTTATTTTATTCATATTTTTATTTATTTTTTATATTCTATATTTTATTATTATTTCTTAGTTTATTCTATGTCTTGCATTTCTTACTGTCTATTTTCCACATTGTGTGTTTTCAGCTGCTGTTGCACCGTAAATTTTTCCCCGCTGTGGGACAAATAAAGGAATCTGAGTCTGAATCTGAATCTTCTTGAATCAGGAAGTCACAAAGATTAAAAATTGTTGTGAAAACCACTTATAAACTGATTTGAAACAGGAAATTTCATAAGCTGTTTTTCAGTCACAAGAGTACAGAAATATACATTTATTGACAGAAATCAACATCTTAATGTTATTTTTTCAGAAACTTCTTGGAGTATCTTTAACAAAAAAAATCTTAACGCAACGTTCACAATGCTTCATTCCTGTTAGTTGTTATTTAAAACAGTTAGTAAGTAAGTGTCTCCTTTAGTTTAGAGCCAATAGATGAAGTCAGATACTAGTTATTCAGCTCTCATGGCTCTCATGCCCATACTCTGCATTGGTTTTGGGGGAACCACAATGCTGCTAATGTTTATACATATGAATATATGCCCACATACACACACACACACATACACACAAATACAATGGTATATATATATATATATAACATATATATATATATATATATATATATATATATATATATAAATCGAAGTCTTCTCTTCGAAACTGAGACTTGCTTACTACGATCACTATTGTCAAGCTGTGCTATCACGCCTATCACGCAAGCTGTTAGCTCTCAGAAACTTGTCCTCTGGTTCAGTTGTGGCTTTGGGTCTGCCAGACCTCTTCCTGTCAGAGTTTGCCCCTAGTTTCTGACTGCCTTTTGATGGTCAAGGAAACTGTACTCACTGACACCTTGACTTTCTTTTCAATTTTTCTGTAGGAAAGACCTACATTTTAAGTGTTATGATGGTCTGTCTCTCTTCCATTGTTAATTGCCTTTTTCTTGCCATTTTTGTAGCAACACACTACTTTCTGCAGTACAATATTGTTCAACTGATGCTCATGAGGGTATGGTACCACAATTCAAACACTGCTTTTATGCAGACAGAGGGGGCTGTAAGTAATCCAGCAAAATTGGAACACCTGTAGGGATTAGTAGCACCAGCTTTCAAGGCTTGATCACCCTCCATTGCTGCAGGACAGCTTTCTTTAAATTGTTAACCCATTTTGTGTTCCCTGAAAAAGGCCTTTTTGTATAATTCTGAAATGTACATTATTTTTCAGTTTACCTTACCACCTTACCTTTTTTTTAACCTCTGGCAGTTCACCACTTACCTTTGTACCATTTCAATCTATTCATTGGACTTGAATGACTTGAATTGCAATAAATAACTGGAAAAATTGGGGTGTTCTAAAACTTTTGACCGGTAGTGTATATATGTACATATATATATATGTATGTTTAATGTTTTTTATTTTTTTAAACCGAAAGCATTTGCTGTGGTTAAGTGAGGTGCGGTACCCATGGCAACTAAACCTAAAAGGAAGTGACTGATTCCCACAATCTGCCAACACTGACAAAGGTATTAGGTCTTCTTTTTTATTAGTTTTAGACACATGCAAAAACATTGCTGCACATCTGATGACCTGCCAGATGTCAGAGAGCGACAACAGGCCTTTTATTCAGAAAGGAAGCATAAACTGTGCATGTAAGCATGCAGCCTGTGAGGATGTTACAGAGGAAACATGAGTAATGACTGCACTGAAAAGTTGAGCATTTCAGAAAAGCATTTCAGAGATCTAACTTGGTGAACACATTGGCTGTTTGAAGCAGTTCAAAAACAGAGGACATTAAATAAAGTGGCTAATGGTTCTTAACAGTAATTCAGTGAGCTGTAGCCATGGCCTGAGAGAACCATCTTTCTTACTCACAAAGAAAAACCCTGATGAGGACGGACGGATTATTCCTGCCTTTAAAGAGGTTGGTGACGTACTTGTCCATGGCCACTCTCTCCGGCACAGAGATGGAGTAGAAGGCGTCCCTTTGGGGATGGGTGGCATCAGGCAGCAGGTCGATAGCGCAGTCAGAAGATGGATGAAGAGGGACTGACATTGACTTAGACTTGTTAAAAACAAGTCAGGGTAGTCTGAGTCTTTGCCTGAGCCTACTTCAGTTTCTGGAGAGCCAACAGAGTCCTGTATTTTCTAACATGACCTAATAATCTTCACCCCATCCTTTAATCTTGCCTGAGTGACAATCAACCTGAGGTTTATGTTTTTTAGCCACGGAAACCTCCAAATCAATGGCTGCTGTGCTGAGTCAAATAAGTGAAACTACGTCATTTCTGTGTGGTCATCATTCAATGTTATCTGAATGGGTTCAGTGCATTGAGTCACTTTGAATAACAATTGTCCACCACTTGATCACCTGTGCAGGTGTGCAGATACAAGCTAAAAATCATTGAGCTTAATTGGGGCTGTGAACCAGTAAAACATTTTTGATTTGAGTATTTCTATATACATTACTTCAAAACTCATAAAATGCTAAGGCAGTTTTTCACAGATCCACTGCAGGGAAGCATCACACCGCAGATCGTTCCAGTTTTCTTCAGTTTTCACATCATGTCGCATATGTACACAGTCCTCTTCACCCAACTGCCGATCTCCACCACCATTATCAGGCTGCTTTCTAAACCAGTACCTAGGAAGTTAACAGAAAAGTGAGATTTCACTGGGTTTTTTACTTTCCCTCTACCTGCAATAATGAAGATTTTCAAGTTTTGAAGTGAACTAAATTGTGGAGAGAAAAAAACTGGATTTGAAGTCTGTGAGGGAAACTGCAACACACATATCATGTTTATTTCATTTCTTTTGCCTGTGAGTGAATTAATGTAAATTATGTAAATGTAAATTTCCATTATGTTTGATCATGCTGAATGAAACCTTGATCAGAGGGACTGGACCTGAGTTATGAATAAATAGAGAACAGCTTCTCATCATGATGCATGTTACAAAGCAGCTTTAGTCTTGTCATGTTCTGAGCATTAATAAAGTTTGAACAGTACTGTGAGAGACTTTTGTCTTGTTTTTCATTGTCAGAAAGGGACTGCAAAAGTACTATTAGATATTAATTGTTTATACACGCATATAAAAGCTAAAACTAGTAACGTACATTAATACTTTATTTGTGTTTATATTTAAATAAGGTGTAAAACATTCACTATCAGACTTACGCCTGAGTCAGTGGAGTCTCATCGATCCACTTCCAGACGCCTTCTTTCTCTCTGTCGTTCAAACCAATCCAAGTAAATTTCTTGATGATTTTAGTGAGCAATTCCTGTTCAAGGTAAAGAAAATAAAATCCAGTATTTATATTTTAGTTGCACTCATTGTAAATATGGACGTTTCAGGAACTGATCTGAATAATTCCCTTAAAACATTTGAACTTAGTTAAATTGGTAAAAGTGTTAAAGTGGTTAATGTGAATACTCTTGATGTCCTGTAAAGTGCATGTTACTGCCGGAGCCCCGGTCCTCCTTTGTTCTTCTCCAGTCTTGCAGGTTCCTCACTGATTCTGGATGTGGTCCATCTGTCTGAGGTTCACTGGTCTGGTGGGGACATGATCTGTGTCTGTGTTGTGGAGAGAAGGTCGAGTGGCCCAGAGCTCCATATGAGGACATCTAGAGATGCACCTGGACTCATGGACTCTTTTTCCATTACCTATGATACCTTCACACATGGACTAAACCCATGAACTCAGTTTATCTACAATTTATTATGACCCATGTATAACTCCATATATGATTGATGATGATGTTCTCTGTACATGTGGCATCTATTGCACGTCTGTCCGTCCCAGGGAGAGGGATCCCTCATCTGTGGCTCTTCCTCAGGTTTCTTCTTTTTTCCCATAAAGGTTTTTTTGAAGTTTTTCCTGACTCGGTTCGAGGGTCTAAGGACAGAGGGTGTCACAACTGTACAGATTGTAAAGCCCTCCGAGGCAAACAATTTTGATGTTTGTGATTCTGGGCTTTAAATAAATAAATTTGAAATTTTCAATTTGAATATTATTATTGTAACCTAATCAGTATATCACTATATGTGTGCATTCTCTTTTTACCAGGACTGAATTACTTGAATGTTTTGGTGACTAAGACTTCCTTGCCAAGCTTCATTGTGTGAGTAAGGTATTTCAAGAGTTTAACTACATATCTCATACAAAGGCTTGTATAATCAAAACAACCTGCAACACACTTTATATTCAGACCTCTGACTCAGATAAAGTAAAAGTCCACAGAAAAAGGATAAATTATCACACTACCTGTTCTTCATAACTCTCTATGACCACCAGATCTGCTCCTTTGTCTCTGCAGTCTCGTCTGCTTTGTTCCCAAGAAGCAGACGTAGTGGAGAAGAAATAACAGGTAGAATCAAACATCCTCCATTCCTGCAGGACAAGTTCTGTCTGTAAAATTAAAACACAGGTTATTGATAACTTACAGATAACTTACATTATTATTTCTAGCTCACATCAGAATAAAAAGATCAAGTAGATCACAATCTTTTAAGGAAATGACAGTCTTTCAAAAATAGAGCTGAAGATCCACTTCATGCCAATGAACAGCAGCTGCTGTATAAAAGGTGCCTTACACAAACAGATATATGTTTAAATAAACTGAGAGGCTAAAATAAAGTTATTGGGACAAGACAAACTGAGTGGGATATAACAGTGTCATAGAAACACGATCTGATGAGGCGGCGGTGTGTCCTGACAGCTGTGGAGGACCCACACAGACAAACACTCACTCTGTTTGGACAAACTCTGAAGCCTCTTCAGCTTTTTAGTCATTTCAGTCAGTCTGGCCTTCAGCTGGTCTCTTTCTTCAATCGCTGAAACCAGCTTGGTGTTACTCTCCTGGAGACGCTCAGTCAGGTTGGCCTTCAGCTGGTCTCTTTCTTCAATTCGATGAAACCAGCTTGGTGTTACTCTCCTGGAGACGCTCAGTCAGGTTGGCTCGGATGGTGGAGAGTTCTGCAGCTGAACCACGAACTGAGTAATGGTCTGAAATAGATCAAGAGACACGTTTATTTAGGAGGAAATACCTCATTCATTCATCCTGATACTGTCTGAAGTTTCTGTACTTCAATAAAGTACTTCCTCATTTTTCAATGATAAAGTTTTAACACTCCGACTACCGGAATTCTATAACTACTAGAATTACCATAGCTGTCATTCTGACCATTCATACATTATTTGCATATAATTTCAATTATCGATAGAAAATCTAAGAATAAATTAATGTTAGGATAGGTAATAATAAACATCAGCAACAACAATCAACAACATAAATTAGCAGATGGAATGACAGCAGATGCAGAATTGGAAGTGTTCCAGTCGGCTTCTTTTAACGAGGGGGAATTATCTCTGAATCGCTGTCAGAGCCAGTGTCAGATGAACTTTCAAGGAGACCAGGAGTCTTCACTATCTAAACCTGCTCCTCCATCAGACTCACACTCATCAAGGCTCTGAAAGTAGGCTACAGCCTCTGTGACATTCATTCTCCTTCTTCCTGACCTTTTGTTCTAATATTCTGTTTCTCTTCAATTATTCTGATCCTGATTTACTCTACTGTCGTTCTACTCTACTACTCTACTCTTTATTGTCTTCAAATCGACTAGAAAAAAAGTTGCTAGGACAACAGTAAAAGAAAGAGAGGGAAAAAAGAGAGGAAAAGTATCAAACACTGAAATTCGACACTGTCTATAATGTCATATAAGGTCATAATATAAGGTGCATGGGTCAATATGACTGTTATGGGATTTCTAGGTAGAAATACTCAGAACTCTTTTGTGTTTTGTAATTTTAAGAAAATAACTACGTTAGAATAAAATATACACACATTTAGGAAAAGTCAGGGTCCTATAGTTACATGGGTTTCATTTCAACAAAGTTATTACATTGCAAAATTTAAAAACAGTCAAAATGACCGCCTTGGTAGTTCGAGTGTTAAGCTGATGCAGTTCATGAAATTTGGCGTGGTGCCTTTTCAAAGACTGATATATGAGTTTTAAGGACAACAAGTAAGGGGTAAAATTCATGTCAAGAAAGGAGACAACACAGAAAAGACAGGAAGGCAAATAAAAAGTTAAGTAAAACACTTCAGGGCAGAATAATGCTCCTTAAAAGTTCATAAGTTCATTTTGAAAAGCAGACTCACAGTGGACAGCGAGGCCGATGAGCCCAGCCAGCAGGAAAACACTCAGCAGCCCCAGAAGGAGAATAATAACTCCATGAAATCTCCTCTCTGAGCTCCTGCGACCTGAACACAGAGAAAACCAGTGAACAGCGTCAATGATACAACATTAATAACAACAGCTCAAACTGTCTGTCAGCCTCTCTGTCCAACTCCTCATTCTTACCTCTTTGATTCTGTGATGAGAAAACAAATGTCTCATTTCCAACATTTTCGTAGATTTCCCATCCATTGCTTTGTAAGTGTGACAAATATCTTGTGGGATCAGCTCTGCAGTGAGGTTACTGCACATGTAAATTATAAAAGTCTAGTCGAGCTGATCTTTCTCTGATCAACGTTATGTCACAAAGATGGTAAAAAATAGATGTGACCATTAACTCACTTAAATCAGGAAAGTTTGGAAGCTATTGTTCAGTCAGAAGAACAAGTATAAAACAATACAAATTTTACTTTACAGGCTCCTAAATTCTTAAATTTGTGATAAATTCCTGACAGAAATCAAAATATTATCTTTCATCTTTTTTATATACATCTATTCACAACTGTGAATAGACTGAACACTCACAGTCTTACCTGACTGAGTTGTTGAAGGTTTTAGTTTCGACAGGTTTGCTGCGTTCAACGTTGACATAGATCTCCTCCATCGCTCATACTGTGGGAAAATGTGACACAGTTTTGAAAGTCAGATCTGCAGCACGGACAGTGATACATACACATATATGTAAAGGATGATGGTCTGCTGGTTTCAGTTTCTCAGCTTTTAACCTCTGAGGAAGTCACAAGTGCCACAGTGCTATAGTCCACACATATTACAATCACAGAAGACTAAAACAGATCTATCTATCTATCTATCTATTCATCTATCTATCTATCTATCTATCTATCTATCTATCTATCTATCTATCTATCTATCTATTCATCTATCTATCTATCTATCTATCTATCTATCTATCTATCTATCTATCTATCTATCCATCTATCCATCTATTCTATATTAGGAAAAGACATATTTTAGACATATTTCTCATACAAAACCATTTAATTTCTTTTGCATTAATTAATTTCAGTTTATTTCTAATAACGCAACAATCAATCACTTGATAAAAAAAAATCAGTTGATTCATGCATGGTCAAAATGCTCCACCCCAACCAACTCCAGGTAAAATCCTGCTTTTATATTAATGCATCACCAATAATAATCTAAATATAAATATATACAGTGACAGGGAAGATTTTTTAAGTACATTTTCCTGTTTATATTGACATAGTTCTACTTGAAGTACCAATTTTGAACCAGGATTTTTGAAGAAACTGAGCATTTTTATATTGTAGTATTAGTACTTTTATTGAAGTAACAGATCTGAATACTTCTTTACCCAATGTCTCCCCCTCATGAAGCTTTGTAGCATCGCAACACATTTCCCTCTGACAGACAGCAGTTTCAATTCACATGGCCACAAGAGGGCGGTATTAGCCACATGTGAATATGAGACTGTGGTGAAAAGACAGATGATCTTTTATCCAGAGGTTCAGGGTTCAGGCCTGAGTCAGTGAGCATTTATCCTGATGAAAAAGCTAAAAAGCTAAAAAGCTAAAATCTCTGCCAGCTGCTTCTCTGTAGATCAGCTCTGACCTCCTTGTTGAAGAAATGTTTCCTGCAGAACTGACAATAACAGGTGCAGAAAGAGACAGAAAGACACTTGAGAATACATTTTCAAAGCTTTTAATTCTGCTCATGATTACATAAAAAGCCACAAACCAACACAGTGTCAGCTTTCACCATCATATGTTGTGAGTGACCGTCTTTAGAGTGACTCTTCTGTTAACTAATTAAATAAACGTTCCAGCTAAAATTATTTCATGCACATTTGAATTCTACAGAGCCTCTGAAGGGACAAAAAGAAGGGAAAAAAAAGTGCAAAAAAAGTGTAAAAAATAACTTTATGTTTCTGGTGCTCACCAGTAACTGTCTCGTGAGCAGGAAAAATTTCATGTGCTCACGATATATTCTTTAAGGTAGACTGGTTTCAGTTTTGAATCTGGCAAAAGACCATTAAGCTCATTTTACTAAAGAGAACAATGCTGAAGTTAGCTTCTGATTTGGCCATTAAAGGGAAAGTTAAGGGGAAATTAACTGTTTGTCCATTAATTGATCTAGACCTGGTCCAAAGTGGTCTACATGTAAAAAAGACTTCTTTGCATTATCAAAAAACAAAACTACTATTGGCTCTCAGAGAAAGTTAATGTTTGGCCTAAAATGAGTAAAATTATTTCATATCCATAAAAGGTAGTGGTCAGCATGGTTTGTTAATTTCCCCTTAACTTTCCCCTTAAATTCCAAATTGGAAGCTAACTTCAGTGTCATCTAAAGAGAACGGTGGCAGATGTGGATATATTCACTTTCCTGAAAATGCAAAAAGTATACCTAATAGTATCATCAACCAACTAAAATTTGATAAGATAAATGATCCCTCTGTTAACTCGTTGCATGTTCTGAAGGTAAAAGTGTAAACTTTACCTACACAGCAAAACTTTTTAATGAGCACACAAACTTTCTGGTGTGCACCACATACTTTTCCCTGTGCACCAGAATCTGAAAGATTTTTTATTTTTTGCATGTGTCCCCCTAAGGGCGCAATGAATATTTGTATGAACCTGTCGAGCATGATGCTATGTGGCTGTTTTGCTGCTTTAGGGACAGGAAACCTTGAAAAAAAGAGGATTATATTGATATTTTGAAGAATAACATCAAGAAGTCTGCTGCCAGTCTAGGTTTAGGTCGTCGCTGGGTCTTCCAACAAGACAATGACCCAAAATATAAATCAAAGTTGGTCCAAAACTTTTTGAAGGACATCAAAGTCAATGTTCTGACTAGACACGAATGACTTCAACTTAACATTACATGCTCATGACAATACTAAACATGAAACTAAACTAAGGCATGAAAAAACACTTGAATATAAAAGAAAAACAAACATGTTAAGACACAACAGAACTTTGTTTCAGGCATTAAAGCTACATGGAAGATATCTGATGCTTTGTGTCCTTCATGCATTTTGCAAATACGAATGTAAATATTGTGTTTGTTTATTGAAAATAAGAAACAACAACTTTAAGGCAGCTCTGTTTCATTACATGTGGCGGTCATCAGCACAGGCAGATCACCTGTACAGGTGAGCAAATACGAGCGGAAACTCCCTGTGCTGCATTGGGGATGTGAACCAGTAAAACGTTTTTGATTTTGGCGAGAAAAAAAGATCTCTGTTCCCGACCTCCAACCCTTTAAATGTTGATACAGCAATATGCTCTTCATCACACTTACAATAACATATTACAGAGTATTTCTAAATGCATCATTTCAAACCTCATGGAATGCTAAGGCAGTTTTTCACAGATCCATTGCAGGGAAGCATCACACCGCAGATCGTTCCAGTTTTCTTCAGTTTTCACATCATGTCGCATATGTACACAGTCCTCTTCACCCCACTGTGGATCTCCACCACCATTATCAGGCTGATTTATCACCCAGTACCTAAGAGGCTCAAAAAATGTGAGTTTTCACTGGATTCTTCACTTTCCCTCTACCTGCAATAATGAAGATTTTCAAGTTTTGAAGTGAACTAAATTGTGGAGAGAAAAAAAACTGGATTTGAAGTCTGTGAGGGAAACTGCAACACACATATCATGTTTATTTTTATTTCTTTTACCTGTGACTGAGTTAATGTAAATTATGTAAATGTAAATTTCCATTGTGTTTGACAATGCTGAATGAAACCTTGATCAGAGGGACTGGACCGAGTTATGAATAAATAGAGAACAGCTTCTCATCGTGATGCACGTTACAAAGCAGCTTTAGTCTTGTGTCATGTTCTGAGCATTAATAAAGTTTGACAGAACTGTGAGAGATTTTTGTCTTGTTCTTCATTGTCAGAAAGAGATTGTAAAATTACTATTAGACTCTAATAGTATTAGACTAGTGATATTAATTATTTAGACAGTTATCCAAAAGCTAAACCCAATAATGTAAAATAATACTTTATTTGTGTTTATATTTAAATAAGGTGTAAAACATTCACTATCAGACTTACGCCTGAGTCAGTCGAGTCTCATCGATCCACTTCCAGACGCCTTCTTTCTCTCTGTCATTCAAACCAATCCAAGTTGCTGTCTTAATGATATTAGAGAGCAATTCCTGTTCATGATAAAGAAAAGAAAGCCATTATTTATGTTTTGTTGTGATCATTGTAAATATGGAAGCTCCAGAAACTGATCTAAGGAATTCACTTAAAACATTTATTTAACTATAACTACATATCTCATACAAAGGTTTGTATAATCAAAACAACCTACAACACACTTTATATTCAGATCTGCATTAGAGTCTGAGAGGCTTCTCTGGCAGGCGAGGTGTGGTCAAAAACTTGCTCAGGGTCTCCTGAAACAAAGTGAGTGACTGACAGATGTTAGAGTTTAGAGACCACTCTGCAGTAGCCAGGCTGCAGCCCTGCCAGTTAAATGGGAAACCATGAATGCTACTTTTCGCCTGATTTGACACAAAAGCAGCCAGGTTTTGCCTAAAAATGATCAATCACATTGAACTAAGAAAGTCATGACCGGAAGCAGCAGCCGGATTCTCAGCAGGTGGTGTCGCTGAAGGAGCTGTTCCCAGGTGACTGAGGATTGAAACTCCATCTGGCGCTCTCACTCCCCGGCTAACCGAGCTTAACTGTGCCTCGTGCTGATGGATCTTGGTGCCCTGTGCAGAGAGGATGGTTTGGAGTTTCTTTGGTTCGACTGAGTCCATATTTGGCCAGTTTGTTCTGTAACGACCTTGACACAAGATGGTGGAATCAAATGCACGACAGACCACGATCGATGATGAACAAAAAATACTTTAATGTGTTCAAAAGCGCTCACTGGGAGGATCAAAGTACAAACAAAAGTCGCTCTCTAAAAGGATAAAGCACAAATCATGGAGGAGGACAACACAAGGAAGCATGAACATACAAGGTTTGACATTCAATCACAACACTGAATAAGACGAACTGGCATAGGACCAAAGGAAACAAGAACTATTTATACATGACATAAGGGGAAACAGGTGAGACCAATCAGGGGCGGGGTAGACAATCACACATGGGGGGAAAACACAAAGGCAGGAAGTGGGGATCTGAAACAAGAGGAGAAAAGGTGAGTACAAAATAAAACAGGAAGTACAAGACCAGACTAGACATGAGTGACTTCAACTTAAACATAACATGCTCATGACAATACTAAACATGAAACTAAACTAAGGCAAGACATGAAAAAAACACTTGAATATAAAAGACGTATTTTGCAATTCATCATTCATTCATTTATCATTAGTCATCATCAGCACATGCAGATCACCTGTGCAGGTGTGCAGATACAAGCTAAAAATCATTGAGCTTAATTGGGGCTGTGAACCAGTAAAACATTTTTGATTTGAGTATTTCTAAAAGCATCACTTCAAAATTCCTAAAATTCTAAGGCAGTTTTTCACAGATTCATTGCAGGAAGGCATCACATCGCCGATCGTTCCAGTTTTCTTCAGTTTTCATTTTGCATATGTACACAGTCCTCTTCACCCCACTGTGGAGCTCCACCACCATTATCAGGCTGCTTTATCGCCCAGTACCTAAGAGGTTCACAGAAAAGTGAGTTTTCACTGGATTTTTCACTTTCCCCCTACCATACAATAATGCAGATTTTCAAGTTTTCCAGTGAACTAAATTGTGGAGAGAAAAAAATGGATTTGAAGTCTGTGAGGGAAACTGCAAAACACATATCATGTTTAGTTTATTTCTTTAGCCTAAGAGTGAATTAATGTAAATTATGTAAATGTAAATTTCCATTGTGTTTGATCATGCTGAATGAAACCTTGATCGGAGGGACTGGACCGAATGGTGGAGAGAAAAAAAATTGGATTTCAAGTCTGTGAGGGAAACTGCTGCTGCTCCTCCTAGAACCACCACCTTATCGTGGTGGAGGAGTTTGAGTGCCCTAATGATGCTAGAAGCTATGTTGTTGTCAAAATGGGGGGCAATTTGCCCCTGGTAGGGTCTCCCAAGGCAAATTGGTTCTAGCTCAAGGGCCAGGCAAAGAACGGTTCCAAAGACCCAAAAAGAAGAACATGAAGGACACGTGTACCCTGCCCGGAGGTGTACTGGGGCCCGCCCTGGAGCCAGGCCTGGGAGGTGGCTCGCCCGGCGAGCGCCTGGTGGCTGGGCTTTTGCCCATGGTGCCCGGCCGGGTCCAGCCTGCCTGAAGCAGCGCGACATGGGTCCATCCTCCAGTAGGCCCATAGGCCCACCACTCGCAGGTGGTAACCTTTTTTACCTTAAGGCTCTGGATGTGTAGGGCTGTCTTGGTTGACATGACATGACTCTACAACATTGCGTGGACATCGGGGGCAGTACCTCTGGAGTGGCAAACTGGGGTGGTGGTCCCCATATTCAAGAAAGGGGACCAGAGGGTGTGTTCCAACTATAGGGGGATCACACTCCTCAGCCTCCCTGGGAAGGTCTCACGCCTGGGATTAAAGAGGAACAATGTGGCTTTCGTCCTGGTCGTGGAACAGTGGACCAGCTCTTTACCCTTGGCAAGGGGCATGGGAGTTTGCTCAACCAGTCTACGTGTTGTGTGGTTTTTAGATCTGGAGAAGGCTTACGACCGTGTGCCCAGAGGCACTCTGTGGGGGGCACTCATGAGAATGAGGTCTCCCCCCCTGACCTGGACCCAGATAAGCAGTTGGAAGACTGCATTCATTCATTTCTTTTGCCTGTGAGTGAGTTAATGTAAATTATGTAAATGTAGATTTCCATTATGTTTGATCATGCTGAATGAAACCTTGATCAGAGGGACTGGACCGAGTTATGAATAAATAGAGAACAGCTTCTCATCATGATGCACTGTTACAAAGCAGCTTTAGTCTTGTGTCATGTTCTGAGAATCAATAAAGTGAGAAACGTTGTCTTGTTCTTCAAGTACTATTAGATATTAATTGTTTAGACACTCATACAACAGCTAAACCTGGTAATGTACATTTATATTTATAACATTTGTTTAACTATGACTACATATATTCTACAAAGGATTTAATAGTCAAAACAAACTACAACACACTTTATATTTAGACCCCTGACTCAGATAAAGTAAAAGTCCACAGAAAAAGAATAAATTATCACACTACCTGTTCTTCATAACTCTCTATGACAACCAGATCTGCTCCTTTGTCTCTGCAGTCTCGTCTGCTTTCTTCCCAAGAAGCAGACATAGTAGAGAAAAAATAACAGGTACAACTGAGCATCCTCCATCCTGCAGGACAAGTTCTGTCTGCAAAATTAAAACACAGGTTATTGATAACTTACAGATAACTTACATTATTCTCTAGCTCTTCTAGCTCACATCGGAATAAAAAGATGAAGTAGATCACAATCTTTTAAGGAAATGACAGTCTTTCAAAAATAGAGCTGAAAGATCCACTTCATGCCAATGAACAGCAGCTGCTGTATAAAAGGTGCCTTACACAAACAGATATATGTTTAAATAAACTGAGAGGCTAAAATAAAGTTATTGGGACAAGGCAAACTGAGTGGGATATAACAGTGTCATAGAAACACGATCTGATGAGGCGGCGGTGTGTCCTGACAGCTGTGGAGGACCCACACAGACAAACACTCACTCTGTTTGGACAAACTCTGAAGCCTCTTCAGCTCTTCAGTCATTTCAGTCAGGTTGGCCTTCAGCTGGTCTCTTTCTTCAATCGATGAAACCAGGTGTTACTCTCCTGGAGATGCTCAGTCAGGTTGGTTGGGTTCTCTCCAAGTTCTGCAGCTGAACCACAAACTGAGTAATGGTCTGAAATAGATCAAGAGACACGTTTATTTAGGAGGAAATACTTTATTCATTCATACTGAAACTGTCTGAAGTTTCTGTACTTCAATAAAGTACTTCCTCATTTTTCAATGATAAAGTTTTAAGCTGATGCAGCTTCATGAAATTTGGCGTGGTGCTTTTCAAAGCTGATATATGTGTTTTAAGGACAACAAGTAAAGGAAGAAATTCAAGTCAAGAAAGGAGACATCACAGAAAAGATAAGGTGGCAAATTAAAAGTAAAGAAACACTTAAGGGCAGAATTGCTCCTTAAAAGTTCACAATTTCATTTTGAAAAGCAGACTCACAGTGGACAGCGAGGCCGATGAGCCCAGCCAGCAGGAAAACACTCAGCAGCCCCAGAAGGAGAATAATAACTCCATGAAATCTCCTCTCTGAGCTCCTGAGCTCCTGTGACCTGAACACAGAGAAAACCAGTGAACAGCGTCAATGATACAACATTAATAACAACAGCTCAAACTGTCTGTCAGCCTCTCTGTCCGACTCCTCATTCTTACCTCTTTGATTCTGTGATGAGAAAACAAATGTCTCATTTCCAACATTTTCATGTAGATTTCCTCCATCGTTTTTTAACTCTGACAAATATCTTGTGGGTCACACCTCTGCAGTGAGGTTACTGAACATGTAAATTATAAAAGTTTAGTCAGGTTGACTTGACTTCTCTGATCAAAAAGGTCATGTCACAAAGATGGTAAAAAATTCATGTGACCGTTAACTCACTTGAATCAGTAAATTTCAGAAGCTATTGTTCAGTCACAAGACCAAATATAAAACAATACAAATTTTACTTTGCAGGTTTCTAAATTCCTAAATTTGTGATAAATTCCTGACAGAAATCAAAACATTAATGTTATTTCTTTGGAAGCTTCTTGGAGTATCTTTGATCTTTATAATACACATGACTGTCCTACCTGACTGAGTTGTTGAAGGTCAAGAACAAGTACAAAAGAAGTGTTGTGTTAGTTTACAGGTTCCTACAATTATTATACATTTCTGACAGAAAGGTGAATACATTGAACACTGACAGTCTTACCTGACTGAATTGTTGAAGGTCTTAGTTCGACAGGTTTGCTGCGTTCAACATTGACATAGATCTCCTCCATCGCTCATACTGTGGAAAAATGTGAAATGGAAAGACAGATCTGCATCACGGACTGTGATACATACACATATATGTAAAGGATGATGGTCTGCTGGTTTCAATTTCTCAGTTTTTTAACTTCTGAGGA
The DNA here is from genome assembly GCA_023238725.1 of Scortum barcoo. Taxonomy (NCBI): domain Eukaryota; kingdom Metazoa; phylum Chordata; class Actinopteri; order Centrarchiformes; family Terapontidae; genus Scortum; species Scortum barcoo. The sequence goes on from CM041550.1 coordinate 5,287,608, forward strand.
GATCTATCTATCTATCTATCTATCTATCTATCTATCTATCTATCTATCTATCTATCTATCTATCTATCTATCTATCTATCTATCTATCTATCTATCTATCTATCTATATTAGGAAAAGACATTAACATCAGTTTTTTTATATTGAACCCTTTAATTTCTTTTTCATTGATTAATTTCAGTTTATTTCCAATAACAAAACAATACAGTCCATTTTCTTGCTTATACTTACATATTTGTACTTGAAGTAACAAATTCAAAGCAGGACCTTCACTGAAACTGAGCATTTCTATATTGTGCAGTATTAGTACTTTTATTGAAGTAACAGATCTGAATACTTCTTTATCCAACGTCTCCCCCTCATGAAGCTTTGTAGCATCACAACACAGTTTCAGTTCACATGGCCACAAGAGGGTGGTATTAGCCATATGTGAATACGAGACTGTGGTTAAAAGACAGATGATCTTTTATCCAGAGGTTCAGGGTTCAGGTCTGAGTCAGTGAGCATTTATCCTGATGAAAAAGCTAAAAAACTAAAATCTCTGCCAGCTGCTTCTCTGTAGATCAGCTCTGACCTCCCTCCTTATTGAAGAAATGTTCCTGCAGAACTGACAATAACAGGTGCAAGAAAAGAGACAGAAAGACACTTGAGAATACATTTTCAAAGCTTTTAATTCTGCTCATGATTACATAAAAAGCCACAAACCAACAAAGCGTCATCTTTTACCATCATATATTGTGACTGACTGTCCTTCGAGTGACTCATCTGTCAACTAATTAAATAAACGTTCCAGCTAAAATAATTTCATGCATATCAATTTTACGAAGCCTCTAAAGCATAGCTGTCAAACCGAATCCGGCCCGTCACATCATTTGATGTGGCCTGCCTGTCTAATGGTCAAACTTAAAGCTATAACCCGCCCGCAGTGTTGTAAATGTTAGAATATGTTTGACAAGAATAGCCACCATAACAAATACTCATTTGGTTCCACCCACAAGCTATTTATTGATCAAAAATAAAAATGTGCAAAAAATATAGGTATAGAAATCCAGCGGGGTGAGGGACAGTCTTTAGTCCACTCCTCTCCAGCAGCGGTCTGGTCGGTGATGTTTCATCTAAAATGCCTGAAATTATTGGCCCTTAAAAAACAAAAACAAAAAAAATCAGATGTGTTTGTCATCAGTTATCTTTTGATTGTCCTCAAGAAAAAATACATTAAATCCCTCCCAGCTGCTGCTCTTTAGATCACTTCTGCCCTCCTTGTTGGGAGGTTTTCTATGGAAGCAAATGAAGGTCACCAATTTTTTAAACCTGTGAAATGATGTTCACAGCCTGGAGTTGCACATCACCATCTGTGTGCATGTGAGAAAAGATTTGCATACATGCATGTGAAGGTGTGAATTAAGAAAAAAAATGCATGTGTGAAAATATTTTATGCATACAGAATAGTGTGGGTTAGTGGGCGGTGCTGTATCGCTGGAGGAGTTTTGATGGGACAGTCTGAGTCAAAGAGTCTAGCTATTTTTAATTTAGCTGTAGAGAAAGGGCCGAAATAAAGTGATGAGACTTAACATAGAAACTTTCACAAGGTTTTCAAGGTTTTCTTTCTTTTTTCTATCACCACCAGAGTTCCCACACATAAAAGAAATAATCTAACCATTTAACTCATATGCTGTATATACAGTGACAGAATTGGGGACTCTTCATTTCCCAAAGCAGTGAATGTGAGTTTAAATTTCTTTATCCAACAAGTTGTCTAAATAAAACTACAGAATACAGCAGAAACAGTTGGACAAAGTAGCTAAGGTGAATTTTACTATCTTCTCTAAATGCATTTCTGTATCAAGCTCCATTATATTGTATATGCAGTATGATGTTAGCTTTAATAGTTGTGGTAATTTAAAGGAAGCTCTGTTTCATTACACATGGTAATGTAATCATCAGTACAGTGAATTCACCTGTGCAGGTGTACAGATACATGCTAAAATCTTTCCTCCAACCCTTTACATGTTGATACAGCAAAATGCTCTTTTCATCACACATGCAATATCATGTTAAAGAGTATTTACATCATATGAGAACTCATTAAATGCTAAGGCAGTTTTTCACAGATCCACTGCAGAGAGTCTTCACACTGCCGATCGTTCCAGTTTTCTTCCATCTTCATGCCAACTATGATTTTTACACAGTCCTCTTCACCCCACTGTTGACTTACACCACCATTATCAGGCTTCCTGTTCCACCAGTATCTAAGAGGTTAACAATAAAGTGAGTTTTCTGTGTAGAACAGCTTGTAATAATTCTGATAACAATTATTTTATATTCAATTTATACAGCTATACAAAAAATAAAACTAGTGATGCACATTAATACTTTATTTGTGTCTATATTTAAATAAGGTGTAAAACATTCACTGTCAGACTTACGCCTGAGTCAGTGGAGTCTCATCGATCCACTTCCAGACGCCTTCGCTTTCTCTCTGTCGTTCAAACCAATCCAAGTATCTTTCTTGATGATTTTAGTGAGCAATTCCTGTTCAAGACAAAGGAAAGAAAGCCTGTATTTATATTTCAGTTTTAACCGTAGTAAGTGTGGAATTTAGAGGATTTCATTTGAACTATTTGTAAAAAGAGTTTTATTATCTCTAAAAAAACATATTGAATATCATTATAGTGATCTACATTTACCAAATTTCCCCCTGTGATAAATAAAGTATTTTGATTCTGATTCTGATAGTATTTATTAGCTGCGGTACGCAGCAGCTATAATGATTATTTCAAAACTTCATGTCCAGATGTAAATAAACTTATATAGTTAACATACAGAGTAAAACTGATTAACAAAAGATTGGAGGGCAAGATACAATTGGTTTTTTCTAAAAGAATAAATCAACATAAAATGAAAATACTGAAGTAAAACTACCTCAAATTTGTACTCATGTACAGTTTTACCTTTTTTTCATAAAGCATTTAGGAAGGTAAGAAGAGAAGGTGAGTTCATTTTAGTTTTACAGTCACACATTTGTCTCAGAGTTTTACAGTCAAAACAACCTACAACACACTTTATATTCAGACCCCTGACTCAGGTAAAGAAAAAGTCCACAGAAAAAGGATAAATTATCACACTACCTGTTCTTCATAACTCTCTATGACCACCAGATCTGCTCCTTTGTCTCTGCAGTCTCGTCTGCTTTGTTCCCAAGAAGCAGACGTAGTGGAGAAATAAAGAAATAACAGGTACAACTGAGCATCCTCCATCCTGCAGGACAAGTTCTGTCTGTAAAATCAAACATGAAACATTAAAGAGAACTTACAAATAACTCAGTAATATTTCCAGCTCCCATCAGAATCAAAAGAAAGGCCAGGAAGTGAAAATACTGAAACTGCACCACAAAACTAAATTGCATCAACACCAAGTAGATCACAATCTTTTAAGGAAATGACAGTCTTTCAAAAATAGAGCTGAAGATCCACTTCATGCCAATGAACAGCAGCTGCTGTATAAAAGGTGCCTTACACAAACAGATATATGTTTAAATAAACTGAGAGGCTAAAATAAAGTTATTGGGACAAGACAAACTGAGTGGGATATAACAGTGTCATAGAAACACGATCTGATGAGGCGGCGGTGTGTCCTGACAGCTGTGGAGGACCCACACAGACAAACACTCACTCTGTTTGGACAAACTCTGAAGCCTCTTCAGCTCTTCAGTCATTTCAGTCAGGTTGGCCTTCAGCTGGTCTCTTTCTTCAATCGCTGAAACCAGCTTGGTGTTACTCTCCTGGAGACGCTCAGTCAGGTTGGCTCGGATGGTGGAGAGTTCTGCAGCTGAACCACATGAACTGAGTAATGGTCTGAAATAGATCAAGAGACACATTTATTTAGGAGGAAATACCTCATTCATTCATCCTGATACTGTCTCAAGTTTCTGTACTTCAATAAAGTACTTCCTCATTTTTCAATGATAAAGTTTCAAGCTGATGCACTTTATGAAATTTGGCGCATGGTGCTTTTCAAAACTGATATATGTGTTTTAAGGACAACAAGTAAAGGAAGAAATTCAAGTCAAGAAAGGAGACATAACAGAAAAGATAAGGTGGCAAATAAAAACTTAAGAAACACTTCAGGGCAGAATAATGCTCCTTAAAAGTTCACAATTTCATTTTGAGAAAAGCAGACTCACAGTGGACAGCGAGGCCGATGAGCCCAGCCAGCAGGAAAACACTCAGCAGCCCCAGAAGGAGAATAATAACTCCATGAAATCTCCTCTCTGAGCTCCTGCGACCTGAACACAGAGAAAACCAGTGAACAGTGTCAATGATACAACATTAATAACAACAGCTCAAACTGTCTGTCAGCCTCTCTGTCCGACTCCTCATTCTTACCTCTTTGATTCTGTGATGAGAAAACAAATGTCTCATTTCCAACGTTTTCATAGATTTCCTCCATCGCTTTGTAAGTGTGACAAATATCTTGTGTGTCAGCTCTGCAGTGAGGTTACTGAACAAGTAAATTATAAAAGTTTAGTCGAGCTGATCTTTCTCTGATCAAGAAGGTCATGTCACAAAGATGGTAAAAAATAGATGTGACCATTAACTCACTTAAATCAGGAAAGTTTGGAAGCTATTGTTCAGTCACAAGAAGAAGTATAAAATGCAAATTTTATTTTACAGGCTCCTAATTTCTTAAATTTGTGATGCATTCCTGACAGAAATCAAAACATTATCTTTGATCTTTATTATATACATCTATTCACAACTGTGATTAGACTGAACACTCAGTCTTACCTGACTGAGTTGTTGAAGGTTTTAGTTCGACAGGTTTGCTGCGTTCAGCGTTGAGAGATCTCCATCGCTCATACTGTGGGAAAATGTGACACAGAAAGTCAGATCTGCAGCATGGACAGTGATACATACACATATATGTAAAGGATGATGGGCCTGCTGGTTTCAGTTTCTCAGCTTTTAATCTCTGAGGAAGTCACAAGTGCCAGAGGTGCTAAAAGTAGTTGGCAACCTACAGTCCACACATATTACAGTGATAGAGGACGAAAACATCTATCTATTCTGCATTAGGAAAAGACAGTAACATGATAATTTTCATATAAATCCATTTAATTTCTTTTGCATGAATTTCTGTTTATTTCTAATAACACAACAATCAATAAAAAAAGAATCAGTTGATTCATGCATGGTCAAAATGCTCCACCCCAACCAACTCCAGTAAAATCCTGCTTTTATAGTAATGCATGGCCAATAATAATCTAAATATAAATATATACAGTGACAGTGATTTTTTTTAAGTACATTTCCTGTTTATACTGACATAGTTCTACTTGAAGTACCAATTT